>CABFOW010005192.1:0-28734 GCA_902141385.1 Timema californicum
TAAATCTTTGCCGGGACCGAGGATTGAACCCCGGCCGCCAGCACAGAAGTCTGACACCTGACCCCTAGACCACCAGGTCACCATATTAATTAAGTACTCGGCTCTTTGATTGTAATATTTAAATTTTTTGGGAGAAAAAGATCTTAAAGATTTTCAGAAATTTTCCTTTAATTTCTTTAAAGAAAATTATATTGAATGAAACTACCTTTGAATAGTTTTTTTTATCAACAATAACATAAAGCCGGACATTTCACGTCACACCTCTTAAGAACCACTTAGGCAGTAAGGCGTGACTTTCGCAACAGAATGAAGAGAAGATCGCGGTTCGGATCTCGGTCGAGTGTGACTTTCCTAAATTGTTTCCCAAGCTCCCTCCATGCAAAGGCGAGTATATTTCCGTTAAAATCGATCTTCCGCGTTTCTACTTGACAAGTGTAAATATTATAATTAACAGAATGAGGTAGCGATTAGCAAGGCACGGTAGGCACACACACACGCACGCATACACACACGGATGGACAGACGGGTGTTTTGCAACGGAGCTTACACCTCACTCTTCCTGCTCGACGCAGCCCCTGAACACGAAGCTTGTAAAGGTCGCCCACCTCCACACCATCAAATGTCTGGCTGTCTTGTCACACGTCTTTATTGCTTTTAGAGGGGATAAAGCCATTCCTTTCCCTATATACTTCCCTATCCGCTGTTTGTTTGTTGAGGTGTGCATCCAGGCTCAAATACGGGTGGAGTTGCTCAAACTCCCTTAACATGTATGTTTATTTAGGTCAGAGATACTCAACCTTTTAAGGTCCAAGGGCCAAAGTTTGTGTCGATTGTAGGCTCACAGGCCCCAATACTGTACCGACAATATTAGAATTTAACTCTAAGTGATATACAAGTTGATTCAAAAGTCACGCAACACTGTTTTTCCAAGGATTTTTCTCTTATAAGAACACGAAAAATGAAAATGCTGTTTATATGTATGGCAACACTGTAATTTTGGCCGGGTGTTGTAAAGGCCATGTAACCTTGAGACCTACACAAGGCCTGGCCAGTTGAGTTACAGCATTTGAAAGTGTAAGATGAGTTTATCACGAGCAGAGCGAGTATTCATACTGGAACATTATTTTAAGGCCATGGAATGGGTTAATTTAAGTTGTTATGTAAACAGTCAGAACAGTAGGTTTTAGAGCTCTGGAAATTCACGCGTTTTCCATGAGGTTTAGTTAAATCAGAAGATTGGAATGTTGTGTTCAATATCACGTCGCAGGGTGGTCCTTTTTTCTTTAGAGAAACTGTTAATGCTGAAAGTTACCAGGATTTTTTTATGCATTTTATAGCATTACTGGAGGAAACAAAACGTGATTTCTGGTTTCAACAAGGTGAAGCAACCGCACACACAGCCAATTCCACCATGACAATGCTGGATGAGTTTTTGGGTGATCGTGTGATTTCTAAGGGGTTTGTCGCCGCCACCTGTTCCCCAGACCTAACTTCACCTGATTTATTTTTCTGTGGGAAAACTTGAAACAGACAGTGTATGCAAACAACTCTCGAAATACCCCAGGCCATGATTCGTCGTGTATCTAGAAATATGGTTAAACGAATGAATTTGTGTTACGGAGAGTTAGGATCACACTTTCAACACCTTCTGTGATGTACTTATGGTTTAATGTTTGGTTTACATTATTTATATATATATATATATATATATATTATATATATGGTAAGCTAAGACGAAGACTCCCAACTATATTCGAACGCATCCGAAATAGTACTTTCTCCCTTGTTTACTAGAGTAGTCATTTGCTGGTTCAAGGTAAATTTGTACAAAAACTTGATATTTTTTTTCACGTATAAAGCAAAACTAATTTGTAAAGTAACTTAATATACGTATTTACTTTATTAATCAGTAATGTAAAATATAGTTTTGTATTTGTCGTTTTTTGTATCTTGAAATAATTTCATACTTTTGATGATCCGGTGGGCTGCGGGTTGAATACCCCTGATTATGTCGACTCAAATCTCTTCTGTATCTTGCTTGATATACTCTAAATTTAAGTTTCCAACCAGGATTCTAATATGAAACACTATACTAGGAGTTGGCGAACCAGAGCTCAAAAGGATAGTTATAGTGTGGTTGTGCCATTTTCAAAATGTATGGGAACTATTTAACTTTATTTGTATATCTATATATTATGTTAGCCACCAGTAACATCTAAACAGTCTTTATGAAGGATACACGTTTCATAGCTTTATTTAAATAAGCAGCACTTGGACTCGAAGCGGTGGCTGATAGGTGTGTCACGAATTGGATGTATTTAGTGTATTGCGTCCATTACATTCGGATCTCCGAAGGAGGTAGTTTCAAACATATATCTTTACATTATATCGTGTCGCCTTTTGTGTGTCTTAACATCTAAATGACATCACTGTAGCGGATGGTCGCCAGGATGGATATAGGCCACTAAAAACAAGTATTCTACCTGCATCCCACAAAGCTATGACCAATCTAACACCTAGCACACCACTGTGGACCTAAGTTTTAAAACCACTGTTCTAAGAAGTCAGTTTTGCGATTTACTGTATTGCCGGTATCGTAGAGGCCTAGGCCGAATGCAGTAGGTGTGTATTTCCACATGTTCCTAGTGTTCAAAGTAATATATTTTTAACGGGGAAGACAGGGTGTTATTCCAGGCAGGATTCATAAAAGTGATTGTTTCAAAAACAGTGCGCTATTATTACAACTGACCTCCGTTTTTAAAATACACTTATAAAAATAAATTTGATCATAAGTTTATGAGTCGTTAGTAACAATACGTTTAAAAAAAAGGTGTGTTTCAAAAATATAATTTGTAGTGATAGAATGATAAATGAAACTAGGGTTGACTATTTTGTATGATAATTCGATTATCAGATTTTTATTCAAATAAAACTGTTTTTGAGTCTTACTTTATATCGTATTTAATTTCAAAATAACACAAGTCAAAAAATGTATTCCTTGGTCGTGTTTATTTTTTATTGCTATCCGAGATGTTGACTCCTTTAAATAACCCAAGAAATAAATTGAAACTGTGCTACCATTGGAGTGTTTGTTTAGGGAAAGTGCTCAACGAAACCACTTAGCAATACCAAAGAAACACAATCGACCAAATTAATACGACGCTATTTAATTTTTTTGGAGTAAATAAAAACGGAAAATATTTACTCAAGTTGACAAACTCGTTGCCAACCAGTCAACTTGTCACGATCTCCCCCTTTTCCCGTCCGACCGAATTCCCCTCATTTCCTCCCTCACAAGGCCGAAGCTGCAGTGATCCCCGCGGCGCAGCCTCCGTTATCAATAACAGAAGCCCAAAAAGACGACCGGCCTTCCCCTCGCTCCCACCGTCTGGTCTGGGGGGTGGCGCCAACACCCCTTCCTATCGGCAGGTGGCGCCAGTAGAACCTTCCTCCCTTTAGTACCCTACCCCTCTAGTATTGATTGTGACTCGCTCGCAAATTTCGTTTAGTAAAAGTTTCGAGAAGGGAAAGCATATTATTATCAATTTTGTTTTCGTTTCCGGTCACTCAATTACTTATTAGTTATTACTATCTGAAGGGTTTAACACGAACTTGACAAACATGAGGTTATATGCCCACACGACTTACAAACTAGCTTTTCCTATTTCCGTATAGAGGAGGAACATAGAAAAGGCATCGGTCTCGGCTTGTCTTGGTTCTCCTAAGGGTTCGAATCTCGGTTAGGTGCAAGGTTTTATATTCCGCGCGTGAGTTATAACTGCTGTTTCTTCAAACAACCTCCACGCTGATTCAGTGCACTTTCTCTAAGCAGCCTTACTCATTATTATTAGTCAATATTAAGTGGTTTATGCTAATGAGCTATAGATGAGAAAGGTTGAATTCAGAGAAAGTATACCTACATTTGCGTGGGGAAAGAGTGAAAAACCACCCTCAGTATACCCGACTGGGATTGAAATCCCGATATCCCTGTCATCGGCAGTTTAGGATAACATAAGAGTGACTCCTTAGACCATGCGGCCACCGAAGCAGGTAACCATAGTGTTTAGTGAATTAATTTTTAAAAATCATCAATTCAAACGTAAACATTTTAGCCCTTGGCCAGCTCCCCACTCCCATTCCACTCCCTCAGATATTATAGTAATCCTTTGTTGACAGAATATTATCTCCGATAATTTTTTCGCGATTTTAGGCTCCCCTCACTCCATTAATTTCACAATTCTGGCTACGCCACAGCTGCGATTACATTCAACCAATACAATTTTGTATATATCATCTGTGTATTTGTTACCATCCATCCACTTAATTGCTTTTCATGAACAAACTCTTCTCTCTCTTTTTATAACTTTATAACTGCGCTGAATGTTATTTAAAAGATATCAAGATATGTCCTAATGAAATTTACCACCATTTCCCTCAGTATTTTATTTCCACTCATCACCTAATTTATCACAAAGCCCACTTGGATTACATGCTATGGAACTAATTTCACAAAGCCTAAGGTTAAGGAGCTATGAATTTTAGCTGTTATAAAATTAGGTCCAGTTAAGTTAGGTATTACAACGTTTAGGCCTAGTGCACAGACATATTCTCTGTGGTCTAGTGCCTTTAGGCCCACTACCTGTTTTAACATTTATGGATATTACAAAGGAATGAATGACAAATTCAGTTGTCGGCTTGTGTATAGGCACTGCGGATCTGCAGCACCTCCTATTTCCACTTGATATTATCGATAACATTTTAATATAATTAGTACTTTTTTCTTTAATTCTTTATTTATTTTTGTAGTACAATATATATTTATTAATATTAATGTCAGTACTTCAGTAGCCATCTCCCAGTTTATGAAAAAGATACAAAAATCTTTGTATAGAACTGTGCACTTAGCAGTGCCAGTGACGTGATGTTTGACTGTTGTGCGCATGCGTAAATAGGAGAGGGTTGGGGAGGAAGGCGGGACTGCCAGGTAGAGAGAGAATTGTTGCTCTCGCAGTGCCATCTTTAGCGTGATGGTGGAAGGAATTATTTTTTTTACTCAGCGTGTGTGTGAGAATCCTTCAAAGACACTCATGGCAGAAGCTAAGGAAGTGTTTGACTATATATGTGTTGATATAATGGACAGATATTCTTCCACTAAACACTTAGTAGCTGCTAAATTGTGCAACAAGAATTGCTTCACTATATTTAAGAATGAACATCCCACATAAGAGATAGTACTGACCACTGAAGCTTATCCCATGATCGACAAAGAAAAGCTTGAAACTGAAATAAAAGTATTATATTGTAGGTCTGATATTCATGAATACTGCAAATTAATTGAGCTGTTGAAATTTATCTTGTAAAATAATCTAGATGATGTTTTTAGTTAAATTGCGAAACTGATAAAAATCCTCTTGACAATTCCCATGACTACATCAGAGGCAGAGCGCTGCTTTTCAACATTGAAAAGAATAAACACTTTTTTAAGAAGCACTATGAATGTGGAAAGACAAAATGGGCTTGTAGTACTTTCAATGGAGAAAAATTTCCTCAATTGTCATCCAGAGATCAAGGAGAAAATTATTTTACTTTTTGAGCAAATTAAAACAAGAAGAATGGATTTCATTTTAAAAGGAATAAATCAAGCTTTAACTGTAACAATTTAAGCTAAAGTAAGTAAAAAAATTTGTTTTGTTTTTTGTTAAGATTTTATCAAGTTCCTGAATAAATTTTCTTTTTATACATGTTTTTACTTTCTCTCTATCTTACAGGTAGAGAAAGTATGGTAATCGTCAAAAAAATCGAACTCGAGATTTTGATTAATCTTGACGTTTCATGACTCCCTGAATCCGAAAAAGTTGTTTTTAAATTTCCATCTGTCTGTCTGTCTGTCTGTCTGTCTGTCTGTCTGTCTGTCTGTACCTCCAACTAGAGCCTAAACTATTTTACCGATTGAGCTAAAACTTAGATATCTAGGGCTTTCATATGGTTGCCCCGAGGGATTTTGGAATTAGATATCTACCCCTAAAATTAAGGGTAGTTTACTGAAGGGCAGAAAAAGTCGATTTTCTCACAATCTGCTATAACGATTTTGATTAAATTTCATTTATAAACATTATTAAATATTCCAAACAAAATGGCTCCTCTCAATATTTCGGCAAAATGGCTTTAATGGCTCCTATCTGAAGCGTAAATTAACATTTTTTATAATATCTCCGAAACTATTTGAGACATGAAATTACTTAGCATTACAAATATGTATATATATTTATAATACAAATATTTTATTCGAAACATATTTTTATAAAATCAATAACTTTCAATCTATACGCAATTATACATATATTTTTTTAACTTTTTGAACATTAAAGTTAAAGTATTGCGACCGTAAAGAAAATATAGACTTTGTTGATGCATGTCGACGTCTCATGACCCCCCCCTCCCCCCCGAACCCTAAAAAATAGTATTTGCAATGCCTGTCTGTGTGTCTATTAAAACTTAAAATTAAGAGTAGTTTTATAAGGGGCGAAAAGAGAAAAAATAGATTTTCTCAAAATATGCTCGAACGATTTTGATTAAAATTCGTATCTAGGCGTTGATTAAGATTATAAATAAACTGGCTATTTTCATTTTCCAATGAAAATTATTTTTAGGGTACTTTACAGAAGCGTTAATTTCCGTATCTCCACAACTATTTGAGATTCTAAACAACTTATCATCGCAAAATTGTAGGACTATTAGAAATAAAAAACTTTTATTTGACATATATTTATAAAAGCAACAGTTTCTGAAATATTTGCAAATATATTAATACAATTTTGTGAGATTTAGCTGTAAACATACACTCCTTGAGTCTTAACGCAATAATTCTCCAATGCCATAGAGGGATTAAATATAAGAAAGTATCTAAAAAAGTATGTTATTTTTCCTTAAACCTCTTAGGAGAAATATTTGTATAGCAATGATCTATCTCCATTTTAGACTCAATTAGATTCTATATCATTGTATATTATTTTATTCGTGTTCTTATGTGGAGTGGATGGTGATACAATGTATATTATTCCGTTCAGAAATCTTACGAGTTTATAGAAAGAGAGAGAAAGTCTTTGCGGTGCGCCGTACCATTTATTTTCCTTTTACACAATTTTAAAACAAAGGTTAAACCTTTTCTGGAGCAGCACCCCCACTAATTTTAGCTACGAGCCACCACTGGACAAATTAATTCTAGGTCCAGTGAAGTTAGGAGCTATAAAATTAGGTGCAGTGTAGTTAGGTCTTATAAAATTAATACATTTAGTTTGAGTTGTGACTTAAGGTCTTATAAATTTAGATCAACTGCTGCTGCATGCCTACCCATTCACCTATAGAGTTTTATTATTATTATTATTATTATTATTATTATTATTATTATTAGCAGCGCGTTTTACTACCCGTTCGGGTTATACGCACTTACGCTAATGTGTAGTGGTAGGGTGATTGTGAGATGAAATGGAGGACCTACAGTTTAACGTGAAATCCGAACCACGGTGGAGGCCTGGCATTCCTTACATTCACAAGATGTCTTGTCAGAGGTGAAGGAAGGGTTTGGTAATCAGATAAATCTGTGCCGGGACCGGGGATTGAACCCCGGCCACCAGCACAGAAGTTTGACACCTTACCCCTAGACCGCCAGGTCACCTATACAGTTTTAAACAAGATACCAAATATTGATAAAAATAAAAGTAAACTTGGTAAATAAATAGTTTCGGAATGATACACGTGTTTCTGAGCATATTACTTTCTATTAAATATTCATCCCGTTTATAGGCTTTTGAATAATCCTGTGTATTACACTGTAGCTTTAAGCAGTAAGTCATTGTTTTAATAAACATTATCAAATATATATTGGCCCTCTTGTTATTTAGATAGATATTATTTTATCATTCATATGTATGCCGCCATTGGCAGGGCTTGGTGCACCGATATTGTGTATTTACTCTAATTCTGAGATCTGGGGTTTGATCCCAACCAGGTACCTTAAAGCATACTGATAAAGCCTCTATCCAGGCTCGAGATGGTGTGTTTAATTTAGTTGTATTATTATAATCACTGACAGAACTGAAACTTGAGCTTATGGATTAAAGGTTTTGTTTATTGTAATGTTGTAATTATATCAACATAGGAATAATCTTTTATGTCATAGGCGTATTTTTTTATCTCCGTGTTCTACTAACCCTTCGGGTTATACGTCTATATAGTAGTCACAGTAATGGGTTAGGTATTAGGAAGGCTTAATTGAAAGTAAATGCACCCGCATTAGTGTAGAGGGTGACCATTCTAAACTATGAATGATGCGTTAGCAATGTTGCCTATAAGTCACGGCGCAGCAAACCAAGATAGGATTTCCCATTTTAATACATTTACTTTCTACTCTGAGTTTTCCATGTAAAATAGTGAAACAAATACATTTAACTTATTATATAATTCAAAAGTTTTTCTTTGAATTTCACATACATTAATTTGTATTTTGAATTAGTCATGAATTTCTATATATTTTTAGAAATCCTTCACATGACATTCACAAAAATAACAAATAAAAATCTTCTTGGTCGCATGGAGATTAGAAAAATCTGTCGAAACTTAGGTATACCCTAGTAAGGAATTTATATTCAATTTTGAATCAATGCTGTGTATGCGTAGACAATGTGATGAAAGCGTATCTGGGTATTTGTTTATTGAGCAGAAGACTGGGCATCAGGTAAAGGAAAATTAGTAGCGCCCAGATCACAAGATTTAGACATAGGGATGTGATCCACACAAAACGCAAATTCTAAATTATTATTACTATTAGCACCGCATCTTACTACCCGTTCGGGCTATACGCACATACATTAATGTGTAATGGTAGGGTGATTGTGAGATGAAATGGAGGACCTACAGTTTAAATGGAATCCGAACTACGGTGGCGGCCTGGCATTCCCCACATTTACAAGTTGTGATTAATACACGTCTTGTAAGAGGTGAAGGAAGTGTTTTGCAATCAGATAAATCTGTGCTGGGACCGAGGATTGAACTCTGAACCCCCAGCACACATTCTAAATTATTCACCTAGTAAGTAGCACCTTTGAATTATCTTTGTAAACACCTTGTATTAATTGGATAGTTTTTTTTAGCGCCATGTCTTATTATCCGTTCGTGTTATACGTTTATGTACTAACTACCCCCAATCGTTTTAGGGATTGGGAAGTTTATATGTATAAGAAGTGTACCCGCATGAGTGTGTAGGGAGAGTGGAAAAATATTTAGTAAAAACCACCTTCAGTACACCCGACTGAGATTCGAACCTTGAACCTCCCTGTTATCGACAATCTAGTCTAATACGAGAGTCGCACGTTAGACCACTCGACCACCAAAGCTGGTCGATTTTTAATCAATGTATCAGAGGTTGCACCAGCGTCATAAACACGTGTGGGGGTAGATAATGTTTTATTCAGCATTGTATATAAACAGTCAATGAGGTAAATAATTCCCTTGTTAAATTTTTGCCATATTTTGTGTAGTGTTGTCAGCACAATGTTGCAAGTTATCTTCAAATATTGGAGAGGAAGAGACTAAAACAGAGTATCTAACCTTTTGTGTTTTCGACTTTTGAGACTCTATGTACATGTATGTGTACATTTGTATATTAAATAATTAATTTGTAAGTATACGTTTGTATCGTGTATATTTTAGAATAGCTCCAACCGGTTATGTTTCTTATAAAGGATTGGCAGTGTCTTTGCTTTCCTTTTCACTATAATTTCCAAACAGTATTATTGTATTCATTTAGAACTAACTTATAAGGAAATTTATGTTTTAATTAGTACAGTGTTTCACTATTATTTTCCCATTAACCAACTCATCTATTTTAGAAAGCATTTTTCATAATTTCTAATTTTTCAATTTATAATATTAAAAGAATTAAACATAATTCATAATATAGAATAATTATGAAGTGATTAAAAAAACCTCTTGTAAAAAATGTTGATCTAAAACTCAAGCTGTGTTTATGCGCATGCGCAATGACAGATGGCTCAAGATAGAAGATGAGAAAAATTGGCTGGTCAGCAATCTGAAAATACATAGTAAGGCCTAGCTTAGCTTATCTTAGCCTTCTTTGCGAATCAACACATTTAAAAATTAACGGCCCAGTATTTTTCTAAACAGTATAAACTTTAGCTTAGCTTTCAGTGTGGCCCCGCCTTTAGAATGACAGAGCTAAATTCGGCGTAAAGTTCCAAAGGAACATCGTGGAAGAAAAGGGTGGGGAAAGAAGGGGGAGTTGAGTGGCACCAGACAAAGTAGAGCTAGACTTGATGGAAGACATTACGAATAGAATACAAATACCCTTCTAAATAACAGTTAAGGACTGTTAGAACAGTGGTGAGCCCATCCATCCTGTATAACCCTCCGTCATTTTCTCCAGCCCAAGAACAAGCTTGTACTATTGATAAATTATTATTATTATTATTATTATTATTATTATTATTATTATTATTATTAGCACCGCGTCTTACTACCCGTTCGGGTTATACACACTCACGCTAATTTGTAATGGTAGGGTGAATGTGAGATGAAATGTAGGACCTATAGTTTAATGTGGAATCCGAACCACGGTGGAGGCCTGGCATTCCCCACATTCACAAGATGTCTTGTCAGAGGTGAAGGAAGGGTTTGGTAATCAGATAAATCTGTGCCGGGACCGAGGGTTGAACCCCGGCCACCAGCACAGAATATTGATAAAGCATCATATTATATTTTGTTCTGTTATAGTACACTTTCTTAGAACAAACCCAATTTATTGTTTCCATCCATCCTGACTAGTCAACCCATGAGATATTGAGGTTGCGACATCTTTATCAAAATAAAAATAGTTTTACAGTAACTTTTTCTAACCTAACCAAGTCTCCTGATCAAATAAATATAATACTGTAATACATTTAGATATTAAATTGGTCTCACTCATTTATGCATTGATTAATTGACTAATTCATCAAAGTGAGATGCTTCAAATATCACATGTTTTATAAAAGAAATGATTATTTTTGTCTTGTTTAAAAAATTCATATGGATTGGAATAGTTTAGAAAGTGATACAATTCTTGAAAGTTCTTTTTTTAAACCTATTGTTATTATATCAATCAAACAATTAATAATTATTAAATATATAGGTGTATAGTGAGCTGCTGCATAGATAATGGAAGTCCTCAAAACTATAGTCTTAATTGAGGTTATATTTTTATTGTATATTTATTTGTATTTGACTAAATTTTATTGTATATTTGACTTTTTTTATTTTTATTTTTACACATTTTTTCTAACAATCTTTGATGAAGTGAGCATTTTGTAGATGTATAAAGTGAAGTTTAGGAATAAAAGGAAGTAATCATTCAAAATTGTTCTGTTGACAATATAGCTGGCTTTTAAATTAACACAAAAGAGTATACAAATGCTATCATTTAACTCTTGTGTTTATAAGACTATTGCATAGAAACTGTATTTTTGTGTTCATTGTTTTAAATAGCCTTACATCAGCTATTAGCGCCTGGGAATATACTACAGTGAGTTTCTGAATCATTTGTATTCGACATATTTTTGCAGCACAAGAAAAATAAATTCAGAAACACTCGGAATAGGATTCTCTTTCAGATGATCGGTCATTTCTTGACATAACATAGGCTTAGAGCTAAAAAGTAGATTGTCGAGTAGATAATATGCACTTCTGATCATTGGGGGCGGGGGGGGGGAGTGATAAATTGGTTTGTAATATCGCATGAAGCCCTGAAAGAATGATGTTTGACAGCTAAAAAGGCGATAAAACTTAGGGCAGCTCATGTGTTTAGCAAATAAACATGTTTGAATTCATTAGTCTTAAATAATTGTTTCTCTTTTTTGTTTTTTAGAAGTGAAAATAATTAATATTATGTATATAAAATTATCACATATTGTAATAATCCCGACTAAGCTAATAAAGATCTTTACAAAGTGTTTCGTGTGAAGTGTGGTGACGTATGGTTCTGAGACGTGGATGATCAGAAAGGGGGAACAAAGGTATTTGGAGGATTTTGAAATGTGGTTGTGGAGAAGAGTGGAAAAAGGTTAAATGGAGGGGTAGGGTGAGGAATGAGGAATTGTTGAGGAGGGTAGAAGTGGATATAAGTGTGATATGAATGATAACGAAGAGATAAACGACTTGGTTGGGCCACATACACTACCTAGGGATAGTTTAATGAAGCGAACAATAGAGGAGAGGATAGAGAGGAAAGAGGAAGACGATGGTTTGGAACACTAACAAAAATCGAGAGAAGGAATAAACTTTTAAAAAAACGCTCAGGACCGAGGAAAAGGACAGTTGATACCTGTTTAAATAGAGATTTACAGAAGAAGAACATTATAAATAGGTTGCAATAAATATTGTTTTAGATTTATTAAGCACTCATTAAAAATTTGGCTCTCGTCTGATTGATAGTGTTTTCATCACAGATAGTAAACAGTCCGGTATTATATTGTGTGTTCAACCATGTGAAGCCATATTCGTCTTTATAATATTGTAAACTAATGACTTCTTGTTCCTAATCATTTTAATCCAATGATGGCTTCACATCTTAGCTACTAGATACGATAAACAATCTACCGGTTCATAAATCTACGCGCTCAATGACTGCCAACTTGTGTGTGTTTCCTTTGGTTAGCATGATTGAAATTTTGAACTCTTACATTGGTCTTTATTTGAGGAGAATCTAGAGACCATTCTAAATTATTATTATTAGCACCGCATCTTACTACCCATCCGGGTTATACGCACTTACGCTAATGTGTAATGGTAGGGTGATTGTGAGATGAAATGGATGAACTACAGTTTAACGTGGGATCCGAACCATGGTGGAGGCGTGGCATTCCACGCATTAACCAGTTGTGTATACCATTCTAAAGATATAATTAAATAATATTATATGTCTTCTAATTCCAGTTTATGTTGGGTTTTTTTTAATAAGTAAATATGAATTAACTCTCCATTTATTTGACATGCAAATTGTTCGACATATATTTTATATAACCATCAGCTTTATAATTGATTTGGATTCCAATATGATGGATAAGATTATTTTTTCGTATCTAGGGTGATAAAAAAGTGTTTACTTGCTGTTTCTTTATTCTTTAAATAAAAACACATCGGTCTTTATACCAAAGTATATTTTTGAATTATTTTCTACTATAAATTTCTCGACATTCAGGAAGGGGGTTAGCACAGTAATTTCTAAGAACTCTCCTTTGTTTTACATAATAGATTATGAGATGTTGACGTAATCCTTTTATATAAAAGCCTTGTGCTGAAATAAACTCTCTGCTATTCAAAAATTAAAGAAAGAAAGGTAATCATTTTGTAGTACACCTTTTTTATGGCCCTAGGTCAAAATCCAACTGTGCTTGGTTGAACTTTGTCAGCAATAGTTAAACTAATGTATGCTGCAGTTCACTCTAGAATACAGGGTTAGTTAAATACGTGAAACAAGATTAACGTTTCAATCAATGTTTCCATCACAATAATGAATCTGCGTGACTCGTTATCTATGTGGTAGGAGGGTTCCTGTGGTTTATTCATGATAGGGATTGCTAATTTTAATTTGTGGGAAAGTAAACCAGATATGCGAGCTTAGATCAATAGTGGAATAATCATCTATAGCTGATTTACCAGCTCGAGGGTCTTATCTGACAAATTAGGGAGTCGGTTGATAAACATGATAATCCTCATTTTATGGAAAAAATAGTTACTATTTATTAATGGTAGCTTACCTCTTGAACTAAAAGTTATTTTTATAGTCAGTCAAGAACATGATATTAGTGAATGTTTACGAATATTTTATTTTATTTTATTTTGGATAGCTAGATTTCAGGATTTCATATACGTTTAAATAGTGGAAATATCTCATCTAAATATATGAAAGCTATCGTGTATTTTCCCCGGATCTCTCAAATGTAAAGGGCCCCATACACGATCGTGCATGCACGCATGACAGTCATTGTGATTGTCGGTCCCATGAAAATGAGGGTAGATTATCATTAAAATGCTTTCTTCCTCATCCGTATCCTCTTAGAGTGAATATCATTTATGCTTATTGCCTGAACATGTAATAAAACTTGGTGTTAAAAAAAAGCAAAATTAAACGCTAAGCAACCCTTAATTACTAATACATACTAATAATTAATAATTATTTCCATGGAAATTTTGAAGGAGGGCGATAATCATCTAACAGTGCATTTAAAATCCATCTATCTATATTGGTGAACACACGCTAATTATAAAAGTTTATCAAGTCTGAATTTCCTGTGAACCCCGACAGGGTGTACTTAATGTGTTTTATTCAATTGTTTCCTTTTATCTTTCCACCCAAATGTGTGGTTATTTGCTCTAAATTCTTCCTTCCTCACTCATATCACATTATATCTGGACTTGTAGCAATGAATAAAATGCAATGTGTCACGGTACCGTGGCGATCCCTCCCCAACCCTTTTGGCCTGGACGGTCGCGGCGCAGCCTGGTAGTTCGTGGATTGGCCGTGACTGGAGCAAGATTGGTGGGGATTCTCAAGGAAGAGGATTAGAAATATCGCTCGCAAGGTTAGACCAAGATTAGGGAGACATACTGGTTACTGGTTCAATAATGATTTTGGATCGAAAACGCCTGTGTAGCTACTGGTGCCGATTGTTGATACCGAAATGCCGAATGTCTCACCATCATTTGTAAAGACTAGTGTAATAAATAATCTATCAAAATTTTTTATGCATTTTTATTTATATTGCAATATTTACCAAATAAACAAAGATAATCAATTGAGTCAGTGTGTTGTGAATTGGTTCATGCTGGTTCAAACTTTAAGGTGGGATGGAAGGAGATGTAAGAAAATGCCAGTGTTTTTATAGTTTTTTATGGCAAAAGATTTTTTTTGCCAAAATAAATAAGATATTGCTACAGTAAAAATGTAGAGTTTAATTTTCTTCACATGTTTATATCAACAGTTGTTGAATAGCTTTCATGAGCATTGTGGCATTATTTAACAAGATTTATAAATGAAGAGAAAAAGTTGGGCAGCCCCTTTCATTCACCTAAAGCACTTAGCACCTAGAAAAATTTCATAAATGGCCATTTATATAATTTACTAACTTTAAAATGTGAACAATTTTTATTGGGGATATAAGAGCGGACCAAAACTGATGAGATTAATATAATTCTAAATACTAAAATATTCTATTTTAACTAGGAATGTGGTATCGAAAGAAAAGTATCTATACTGTACTCATTATAAGTATCGATACCGTACTAGTATCAAAAGAAAAGCATCGATAACAAAACGTATCGGTATCTAAACGCATATAAACTTTTCTGCTTCATTTGTTCGAGAAATTCTTGAGTTGGCTGAGTTCATTGAGCTCTTCAAAAGTTTATTTTGTTTAGTTTGTGAGGGCAGTATTCATTAGTAAAGGAAGGGGTTGTAGACTGGTTACCACACAATTCTCACTGTTGTTTGGTCATGCGGCTGTATTGATAAACAAAGATGAAAGAACAACTATGCATTATGACAAGCTAAAAGATATTTAATTTTATAGTTGCTTCTTTCTTGTCATACTGATATTAAGTGGCGATTGATAAAGTGTGTTGTAACATTAGCTACAAAACAAGGAGAATGAAGACGATGTAGCATGACCTACTTATCCAATTGCACCGTCAAAGCGTCACACGACGTTTCCACAATTTAACAACACATCTTATCAAGGTCACGACGCTCAAAGAACCGACTGCGTGAACCCAAGCTCGAGTGGTGACCGCTAGAGGGAGCGCAGTGATAAAACATTCCAAAGTGTTTGATAAATGAAGTGATTCCAGTCCTAGTCCATCGGAGATGTTTTTTTAAACAATTGAGCTCATTTTTAGAACTTCAAGAACGTGTGTTTTGTCATTCGCTTCCCCTCTCGCATGACTCAATTATGTTCCACCAATCTTGTTCCTCGCCGTTCCGTTTCTCTGGGTCTAATCATATATAATGCCTGTATGTTGCCATTACAGGCACTTTTGATTTTGACTCTTGGTAGAGGAGAACGTAGCCTTGGCAGCACATTATTGAGAATATAAGGGCAATTTAATGTTTATGCTTAGATAATCTTTTTTTTTAATTATGTAACTTTTCAAAATTCTCTCTCGGCTTATTAGATTTTTACTTTCTTGTTATTTTACAGGTAGAGAAAGTATTGTGATCGTCAAAAAAAAACTAACTCGAGATTTTGATAAATCTCGACGTTTCGTGACCCCCCGAATCCGAAAATGAGGTTTTTGAATTTCCGTCTGTCTGTCTATCTGTCCCTCCAACTAAAGGCCAAACTATTTTACCGATCGGGTTAAACTTAGTATCTAGGGTTTTAATAGGTTTTCCCTGAGGGGTTTTTGGAATTGGATATCTAACCCTAAAATTAAGGGTAGTTTACTGCAGGGAAAAAAGATAAACAGATTTTCTCAAAATCGGCTCTAACGAAATTGATTAAATTTCATTTCTAAATATTTATAAATATTCTAAACAAAATGGCTACTCTCAATATTTTGGCAAAATTATTTTAAGGGCTCCGATCTTATGCATAAATTCTCATTTTGTATAATATCTCAAACTATTTGAGAAATGAAATTACTTATAATTACAAATATGTAGATCTATTTATAATACAAATATTTTAATCGAAGCATATTTTTATAAAACCAATAACTTTCAAGCTATACGCAAATATATATATAAACTTTTCGAACACCAAAGGTAAAGTATTGCGACCGTAAAAAATACCTAACCAGAAATGTTGATGGAAATGTATTATGACCCCCCGAACCCTAAAAAGGGGTATTTGCAATACCGTCTGTCTGTGTGTCTGTTTAAACTTAAAATTAAGAGTAGTTTAAGAAAGGATGAAAAGAGAGAAAATAGATTTTCTCAATCTGCTCTAACGATTTTGATTAAAATTCGTATCAAAACGTTGATTAAAACTATAAATAGACTGAATATTTTAATTTTCCCGTGAAAATGAATTTTATGTTAATTTACAGAGGCTGAAATTTACGTATCTCCACAGCTATTTGTGATACTAAATAACTTATAATTTCAAGATTGTATTACTATTAAAAATAAAAAAACTTGTGTATGGAATATATTGTTATGAAACCAACAGTTTCTTAGATATTGGTAAATATATTAATACAATTTTGCTAGCTTTAGTTATAAAGATATACTACTTGAGCTTTAACGCAATAATTATCCAATGCCATAGAGTAATTAAACATAAGTAAGTCTCTAAAAAAGTTTGTTATTTTTCCTTAAACCTCTTAGGAAAAATGTGTGTACAACAATGATCTATCTCCTTCATTTTAGACTCAATAGTCAATAATTTACATTTTTTATTGGTCAAAATTTATAAATGAGGAATTTAATAGCAATGCGATGAAATGAAGGTGTGCAACACCTAATACAATGTCTAAAATTTTAACAGGAAGTCAAAATTTTAATACGAAGTGTTGACCCTTGTGGACCCAATATTGATCTTTTTTTATCAGTCCAAGCATACAATTAAGGACATAAATTTTTTTAAATAAAATTATAAAATTTAAAAGCGCGACTCAAAAAATGTTTTATATAAGGATAATGCAATTTATTCTTGGGTTTGCTAGTGTATATTATTTTGATTCACATATTTTACGAGTTTTGAGTAAATATTATCTATTTTCAAACAATAGAGCTAGAAAGTCCATGCGAAGCTCCGTACCATTTATTTTTAATTTAAAATACTCTGGTAGTGAAAATTGAAATTAAATTTGATTGCGGTTAATTTATAAGGATTTCCAAGGATTATAATAATGAACATTGCTGATATATATATTCAATTTTTAACGTATTCTTAAAATATGTTTATCGTATTTTTTGATTGTACCATCATGCATGGTTTTCATATCGTTTGATATATTATTCTTATTATTATTAGTAGCATTATAAAACATTTAAAATTGATCTCTTGTTTTTCCTTCATGTTGTGGTAAATTGGGTTCACATTTTAAGAGCACCCGTAGGTTATTCGTTTTGTATCCTTTTATTTATTAAATTTTTGAGTATGTCATAGGTTTTTAAGATGAGGGCACAAAGGATGACAGTCTTGTAACTGTTTCCGCAATCGGGTGAGTTGCGTGCGCTAAGTAACAGTAGTCTGTTCTCAGACTATTATAGCTGATTTCGCTCAAACGACTCACTCCGATTGTTTTATTTTCTGTTTCTATTTGGGCCTTCTGCATATTTGGTTAGCAAAGGAGGTCTCTCTGTCATTTTTTCCTTCTGCACAGTCCATCCTAGTAAACATTTAATAACAGCATGAGTGGAGATAAAAAAAAAAAAGTTGTTTCTTTCGATACCGGAGTGAGATTACTAATATCAGTAATAGTATAAGAAAAAAGTATCAAGTAAAAACTACTAGTATCGAAAGGAAAATATCAATATTAGTAAAGTATAGATACTTTAATTTTAACGAGTTTTGATGTATTTTAAGTATTCTCTTTGTATTTCTCTAATTTATAATAGTATACCTTATTTTTTATTAATAATTTTTACGTCTAATGTTGGTCTGATGATATTGATGTGTCATGTTTTGAATATTTATATAAAATGTGCATACATTTTAAATATTACAATAGATTTTTACTAAAGTGGTCTCACACACACACAAAGTAACGATATTTCACAGTTTGCATGTGCATATTATACATATTTCCCCAAGGAAATACGTAATGTTTTTGTTTTTAAGAAACATGCTACAAACTGATCTTGTTTCTCTAGGGGAGCGGTCCCGCCTGAATGTCAGCTCCGGGAGCGGGGGGTCAGGGGCGGAAGGGGGTGGCACGCAGCTGGCGAAGCACATATCCAAGTCTGCGTCCGACCTGAGTCGGAGGGATGAAGACAGCGACCACCACCCCAACCACCACCGCTCCAAGGACTATACGCGCTCCGCCACCCCCGCCCCCAGTCAGGCACAATCCGCCTCTAGCGTCCCGCATGCCACCACGCACAAGACGCACAGTTTCTTCAGCACGCTCAAGGTATACACGAGGCCACGATTGTTTCTTTATTTTTCAAACAGTGAAAGAATGTATATATTTTCTTATGGCTAATACCAGTATAATAGGGTATTATTTGAACCTTGACTACTTCCGGTACAAACTGATTGTGAGAATATTCGAGTTGGGCTTTGTATTTTTCTCAGAATTAACTATTCCTGGCGCAAAATTTAGTCTTAGATTTCGTAGTTTCAACGTCATTTTCAATATATTTGACTCGCTTCAGTGGCCGAATGATCTAATGTATCACTCTCGTATTAGACTGGATTGCTGAATTCGGGAAGATTGGGTTTCAAATCCCTGTTGTGTCTACTGATAGTGGTTTTTCCTAAATAGTTTCCCCCTCTCCCTCCGACCAAGTGCGGGTAGATTACCTCTAAAATCCTTCCTTCCTCATCCCTACTCCATTAAAGTAATTATTTATATGAGTATAGCTTGAACAAGTAGCAAGACGCGGTGATAAAAATATGTATATAAGTAGTGTTTATTTAAAATGGAAAATACTAAGGAGTTAGCTTTGACTTTGCTTTGCATATTTCAAGCTTCACTTCACATTTAAGAAGTGCCCTTCACATATACCAATATTCTATTATGTTTAATCTCGGATGGCATTGAACGACATTTTTAGTTTGTCAGCCAAAAGGTTTTTTTAAGTCTTAAACCAACTAGCACTCAAATTAAATGTAAAAATAAATTTATTATTTTAAATTGCACCCTTAAGAAGCCTAATATTTATGCGTGAGTCAAGGGCCCCCACACTTTGGGTTGATACGCTTTTAACCTTTTTTTTAAAAGTTATGTTAAAATTTAAAACAGTTAATATTTAAAATAAATATGCCTACAGTGATGAGTATTTTTTCAAACAAACCTCTTAAATTTGGTTTAAGAAGTAATTAGTTCTATACACATAAATTATTAGTTATGATTCATTCACAGAAACTTTGGCCTTTTCTGATAGTTGAAAACTTACAACTGAAAAATATCTAATTATATCTCCATTGAGAATAGGCTTTCTCGCATTTGATCAGTGATATAAAGCCAAAACATGAGTTAGAAGAAAATTAACCCCTTTTTAATTATTTTTGTCCTGGCAGAAAATTCAAATTAAGCGTAAACCAGTAATACTAAATATATGTATAGACTAGTTTTAAAAAACATGTTTTAGCTACAAAAGTCGAATAATATATTCCTTACTCTAGTGCCTAAGCATCCTTGATTTTTTTTTATCACCACATCTTATTACCTGTTCAGGCTCTACACATAAACGATAATTACTCTAATGGGGTATATATGAGGAAGGAAGCATTTCAAAGGTAATATACCCACATTCCCGTGAAAGAAGAGTGGGAAACAATTAAAGTAAGAACCACTATCAAAAGACCCGATTGAGATTAGAACCCCGATGTCACCATAATTAGTAGTCTTAAGACGAGATTGACGCCTTAGACCGTTCGGCCACTGAAGTGGGTGTCTATAGTTTTTTTTTATCGAAGCACTTTCACAACATAATTGTCCATTTGGTTTTTATTTTTTGCAAAGTGCATTACAATCTGTCGGAGCTTCCCTCATTTTACACCTTTTCTATCTTTTTTAGCGTATGTCATTATTTGATCTTGAGAGATGTAGGATCTAGTTCGGTAGCCGTGTATGTAGACTTTTAACCGCTCTGTGGGAACAGAATGTTATTCAGGGTATACCTTGGAGGGGGTCTACACGTCATACCCACAATGAGAGGATGTGATGATAGTGAATATAAAGGTGTGGAGCTACTAGTGATCCTAAACCTAACTTAAGCCTAATCAATCAGACCATAGCGCTGCGAACTATTAGTTCAGTAGCCAGGGGCGCTGACTAGACTAAAGGAGGCCGCTTTATATATACTAATAAGGTAGGTATGAAGAGGGTATAATTTAGAGGACATGATCAACACCAAATACATTTTAGCTAGAAATTAAATTTTTTAATACAAGAAAACAATAAGCCAGTGTTCTTCCTCTTACTTTATTTGGTTGATTTATTTAGGGCTCTTATGGTCACACGAGCTATAAACTATAAGTATTTGACATGATTATTATTATATTGGTAGCTCATGATGTTTTTATTTATTTAAAAAATCAAATCTTAAACTTTACAAATTATTAAAACTCTATGAAAATCTAGTGATAGCTTATTTTCTTGAATTGAATATTAATTAATTATGTTTGCATGCTAATGCATTAGTTGATCAATTTTACTCTTTTGCTTTGAAACAATATTTTATTTTGAATACGATTTTCCCCTTTCAGTAAAAATTTTTTTAATCTCCACGATGGAACGAAATGTAAGTAATCCTTGTAATGAATGTATTGATCAGGATTTTATGGCAAAAATTACTGGTAGGTTTTTTAGTTGTTAGTGGAAATGTTGTCCTCGAGTGTCTTCAAGACGTTGCCTACTTCGAGATATCGAAGCTATTTTGTGAAGCGGGTTGCATCTTAACTAATCGCGCTAAAGCAGTCTAAGCGCAATCACACTTATGACACCAAAGTAAGGAATAGAAAGAGAGCGAAGAAAATTAACAATTCACCCAGTGAGACCTCTTTTTTTATCTACTGATAACACTTTCTCTTTTTATCTGACATGCACTATACTATTTGCGCCTTAAAATAATTGACTTTCCTTTTAATTTTAATTTTTTCTTGTTTCCTATTCTAGATAGTCATATGCTACCACAGACTTTTTTTAATCTATAACCTGGCAGGAAGACTTGTACAGGACATTTTCGTGACTAAGTCAAATAGTCTAAGCTGTAGATGATTTATAAACAAATAAGTTTACGAAGAAACTACTTCATGACGAAAATAATAATTTTATGACACTGTAGGACTATTTTTATAAGTATTTAAAATATATTGTTTTTGTTTTAATGCTTTGAAACTCACTAAATAAAACGTAGATTCATAAGTAAATACGGGAAACCCTATTTTAACCTGTCAAGACGTCAAAGGTAAGCAACGTCCTTCGCCTTTAAAAGGAAGATATCCACTTCGGTGGTCACGTGGTCTTAGGCGCTACTCTCACAGTTGAATAGACTGGCGATGACGGGAAGATCGAGGTTTGAACCTCGGTTGAGTGTACTGAGGGTGGTTTTTTCATTCTCTTTTTCTTCACTCAAATGCGGGTACACTTCCTATAAATATAAAATTTCTAATCCTTAAAACCATTAGCGTAAATTGTACATAAGCATATAAATCGAACGGGCAGTAGGACGTACCACAAAAAAAAGTATGAAATTCTATCATTATCTATTTTCATATTTTGATGGCGAGAGATTTAATGACGTCATCTGGCACTAAGAGGGGTAGTGTTTCTCGTGGTGATTTTACAACCACTTAAGGGCTCTTGACGTCAGTGTCTTATCGGGAGAGCTCTTTGGTCTCTCCTTGATACTCTAGCAATAACAACTTAAGGAAGGTTTTCTCAAGGTCAGATATATCGTGACCATGACTTTTGTAGTCCCACGTTTCTGTTGACGTTGTTGTATTTTAGTGAGGTTCAAACCTATTAAATCCATAAAGAAAAATGTTTTTTGTAATATTAACTTGAAATATATTTTTTTATTAAAATGCAACAAAACTAGCTGCAATGTTTACCAATAAAAACACATTTTCCTTTGATTGGAATATCGGTAGAAGTGAATTTGATCAAATTAAATGTGTTATTCATGTACCTTTTCAATCCTACTGTTTTAATGGAACGTTAAATAATTACTTTGTAAGTTAAAAATTAAAATTTTTGTTTTACACTTTTATTATTAACGGGTGTATGTATACCTTTACATCGAAGGTTCTTTACATCATGGTTGCATCTCGTCGTTTATTTCCCAGATTTCTACTCGAAATTTCAGACCATGCTGTACAGCCAACAGGAATGATGGGGTGAGAAACTATAGCTCCTATTCTCCCACGTACCTTCCTCCAGAGCCAGGTATTATTTGTCAATTGTCTCCTGTTTACCAATAAAAGTACGTTTATCAATTTCCTTCAGCCAATTTCCCCTAAAGTTATGAAATCAGTCCTCATGAGGAAATGGCAATATCGTAAGACCAACATAAATACAACCGGGGAACGGGGAAAGTTGCGCAACTATATAATTCAATCGATATTCAAAAGCATATTTTAACCAACTAAAATCTTCCAAATTTAGAGATAAGTTTCCATTTACAGTTAACTAATTTAATAATCAATATTCATGGCAATAGTTAAAACCCGCTTCATTGGCCGCATGGTCTAACGCGTCACTTTCGTGTTAGATTGGCCTACTTATGACGGTAAGATCGGGGCTCGAATCCCAGTCGGTTCTACTGAGAGTGAATTTTCTTAAATGATTTTCCACTCTCCCTCCATGCAAATGTGGGGGTCTCTTCCTCTAAATTAAACTTTCGAAATCCATAATAAAATATATTAAATTAGTATATAGGCAAATAACCTGAAAAGGTAGCAAGACATGGTGGAAAAAAATATACCATACTTAACTTAGCGTTTTGTTTTTATTTCATATACTTTTAACACATTTCAATGTTTCCTTGTGATGGGGCCATAACTTTTAGTTAACCCCAAATCACTCGTACCCAACATAGTTTCTAACTAGATATTTAATACATTTTGACCTTAATGGAATATCGCTAATGTGATTTACGTAAAAATAAAATGACAGTCCACTATTTTATATCCTTGTCAGCCACTAAAGTGTAACGAAAGAATAGTTAATGCATAGGTTTGCAAATTAAGGGCTACACAATGATTTTAAAATTAGCATATTAAGTCATAGATAATCAAATAAAACTCCATTTTTTTAGGTGTATTTTTCTTGAAATGTAATAAAGCCATTAAAATATTTGAACCCTACTCCTAACCCAAAACCTAACAAGTAGGGTCCAAAAATAAAAATAAATTAATAAAAACGGCAATAGGAGTGAGTTGTGTGAATTATATAAAAAAAATGAAAATCTGAGTACAACAACTGCACCCAGAACAAGCAATCCAATCCGGTTGCGGACTATACCCGACGGTCAGCCTCAACCATGGTTAAATGTACACCTTAACAACCCACCAAAAACAAAAAACAAAACTCTTAAAAGTTGGAAAGTTATAAAACCTAAGGATATATAAGTAATAGGAAAGTAGCATGAATCAAAAAGTCAACAGAATTGATCATTTATTAAAAGGAAGAAGTCCTTATTTGAATTGATAATGTACAAAAATCGTGCTCATCATTGCACAATAGTTTAGCTTGAAGAAAGCAACAATATTAACAATTTAACTATTGATCTTGGTTAACGATATCATACGCGAAAGTCATTGTTTATCCTTATCAGTCTCCAAAGACTGTAAATACATAACCTTCATCTTAAAATTCCTCAGGAATCCTCATTTTCCAATACTAACAATCTTTGACTTGTATTGCCCGTAAATTTTAAAACAAATGAAAAGTACTACACTGGCTCATCATATATAAAAAAAATGTATATAATATCAATAAACTTTAATATCGATCCTAAAATTAACCAACGATATATTCGCTAATCCTCTTAAATAATCAAAATTACTATAAAGGTATACAACCATCTCATCACTAGCGCTGTCCTTCAATTAGCGCCCAACCTCATAACTATAACCTTATTACTTAGAACTCAAGGTTAACATCAAGATTAATTTAATTTAATAAACATTTCCAAGATCTAATATTTAACAAACCTTTTCAAGATCTAATATTTAACCGATCAAACCAAATTTGACCATTACTCAAAAGATTTGAGATAAATAAACAATAAATATGCCTAAACATATAATATCCCTATATTTAAATTATCTAAAGTCTCTGCTTAGTCATGTGTGACCAGAGTTCAATCCTTTCAATAAAAGAAATTATTAATATTATGCCGAAAGAGAATTTAGAAGACAGAAAGTAAATAAATATGCCGAAAGAGAATTTGCTTACATTTTATAAATAATAACAGAAGCCTCGGCCTTGTACAACTATTACCGAAGCAAGTCCAAGAGTGCTCTATTATTTTCACAACCAGTATTTTATATCATTCAGCACAACTCACGGAACGCATAACAAAGGGACCACACGGGGAGGGGTGGTAATCCAAAGAGAATAAACAAGGAGAGGAATCCACACGTGATGGAATCTTTCATACGTTTTTAGACCACTTGGGAACAGCCTGGACACTGGGGTGAAGAGTCTCTTCTTTTCTTCTGAAGTTCTTTGGCCCGGGTTTTTTGCACGTGGATATTGAGGCGGTGCCGGCTCAGTCTATCGTGGCACGTTATTTGGGGTTGGGAGTGTAGTGTCCTTAGCTGGATCAACTGGGGTCGACATCCGTGCAATGGGGTACGTCTCTGTTTTACGACTTAGATGTTTGCACTTGTAGCAAGAAAATGCTACAAATTCTTAATTCTTTGTGGGAATATTTTTTACTGCCTGAAAATGATGCAGATGATTAGACAATACACTGTCAAGGCTCCCCTTACCTTATTACGAAAAGTGTGCTTTTAATCAGTATTATTACTAGAACTACAGTTATATTGAAATGACAGCGGTTTATTAACAAGCCAATTCCTCATTGGTATTTTTTTCAGCCCATTTGGGCTATACGCTTATGTACTAATTACGCTAATGGTTTTTAAGGATTAGTAAGGTTATATTTAGAGGAAGTGTATCCACATTTGCGGAGAGGGAGAGTGGAAAACAATTTTGGAATAACCCCCCTCAATACACCCGACAGAGATTTGAGCCTCGATCTCCCCTTCATCGGAAGTCTGATCTACTGCAAGATTAGTGCCTTAGACCATGCGTCCATCGAAGTGGGTCCATGGATGTAATGAAACGAAGGATTTATTTATTGACTGTATATTACATGACTCGTGTTTTAATTTGCACCTGTTTGCGTAATGATTCTATAATGAGTGTGTCATAAAGAAGAAAATATTTATGATAATTATCACAGAAGTCAAAATGTACCTAAAGCTTACTGTCGGCTAAGATTAAGGAATTTAAGAAAATGTAAGAGAAGACAAATTCTCACAGTGGTAGAAAATAAAAATTTGACAGGTAGGTAGTATAAGAGCCCACCCCCCTTAAAATTAATGACTGGAAAATAGGGAAAGGGGTCACCCAACCACAAATGTTCTAAATTAATAGAATAAAACAATTCCTGTGTGTTAAAAAATTTAAATAGTTACCTAATATAGAGGGACAACTTTAGATAACCATGAGAAAATGTATGATTTCAAAACAAGGTTCGTTAGAATGGTAGGGGAGTGGGGGATAGAAATTTCCAAAACTTAGAAACAAACTTTTGGTGTGGTAAAAAAAATTGAACTGTGTCATAGAGAATGTGGCTGGACTATAACTAGAAAATATTAAGTTTAAAATAAATCTTATAATTAAGATTTGGGAAATAGATGGGGGGGATGAGGGGCTAAAAACTCAAAAACTAATTCAAAAAACTTATAGGTGTAGTAGCTAATTGAAATATCCCCAATCATGTTCAAATACAACCCTAAATAAACATAAAATAATTAAAATTTTGGGGGGATTGAGTCATGTGCGCTAGTACCCGCCATTGTGGCCAAATCAATATTCTTGTTAGACCATTCTTGCACTAAACTAGTCGGCTTTAACGGAAAATTTAGGTGTTCTAATCCTGGCCAAATATACCAGTTAAAATTTTCCATATTTTACTTTGATTGTGGTTTCGCCACGCTTTCTCCACACGAATTCCTCTGAGATGCCTTCCATGGCCCCTACCATGTCAATGAACCTTGTATTTAACTTCCACTCTATAGATAAAAGTGTTGTATTGCGTCCCTGCTCTGGCGATGACTACCGGACACGGTGCTATGAGTGGGTCGTGAGAACCTTCCAACAGACGGTGGGATCGATTACTCGAGTTGTCTATCAATCAGGGAGGAAGTGTCGAGACATTAACAAGATGACACACAACGCGTCATTTCTTTTCTCATGACTACGACCAGCAAAGTGTCCCTAAAACTATTCCTACTTTGGAGAAAAGGTTTCTTTTAATTGCTACGTTTACAAGAGTATTAACGTCTTACTAAAAGGAGTGGCCCCGGTGGGCTTAAGGCAAAGTGCTCAACTCGTAACCCAAAGTTCACGGGCTTAAACCTGACTGAGACTGAGGGATTTTTTTACCTATCGATAAAAATCCGTAGCGATACTGATTTCGAAGTGGTAGTAAATCTAACTCTCCCATGTCAACTGCACCGCGTCTTAGTGCCCGTTCGGGTCATACGACTATGTACAAATCACGCTAATGGTTTTAGGGATTTGGACTTTTAAATTTAAAAAGAGCTGAATACACATTTTCATGGAAAGAGAGAAAGAGAGAGATAGAGAGTGAGTAAAACACCATTTTGTAGAAAACACCCTCCCTCCCGAGATTCGAAACTTGATCTTTCCGCCATCGGCAGTCTGGTATACTGTGAGAGTAGCGCCTTAGAGCATGCGGCCACCTAGGTGGGACAGATGTCAATTTTCAATTAATCGTCAAACGATCCCTTAAAGCCCTGATATGAGATAAACTGTCCGGCAACATTTTTAAGGAACTATCTCGGTCACTTATTGAAATTCATTGCGGAATGCAACAAGGAACTAACGAACTTGTTTACAAATTCTCAATTATATTCTCGTTCTTCAAAACGGAGGGGGAGGGTGGAACTAACCAGTTAAAGAATTAAGTGGCGTGCACTGCTTTGGATGGATGTAGAAGCACATCAAACCAACCTTCGGGTTGCACACCCTTAACCATTCTAAGGAGTAAGGCTTTCAAGGTTGTTTTAAAGGAAGTGCACCCCGTAAGTTCATAAAGAGGATGATTAAATGTGGGTAAACGCTGCCAATGCACTGGCAGGGATTCGAATATCGATCTCCCTGTCCCCAGATATCGTGTTTATTACGATATTGACATCCGATACTGCGTGACCACAGGTTTTACAGTTCGCACTCTTGTTTCGTGACCGAAGGAATTCAACTACAGGCTTAACTACGCTGCCTACTTGGAGATGTCGAAGCTATTTTGTGACGCTCACACAGAGGTCAGGAAGCGGGCCCCAAAAATAATAACCATGAGGTCACAAGAGGAACATATTTTATTTTTGATAAATTACAATGATGAAATGAATTATGAGTACATTAATGGCTTAACCAGCCTTCGCTTAGTCTGTCAAGGCGCAGACTAAGCCGTCATGACATACAATATACTTCTTGTCCTACAAGAACGTAGAGTGATAGTTTGAAATGAACATTTAAATATGGCGCCTAAGTTCGCGCTAACGTTATCAACTTTAACAAAAAAACTCGTAAAACATAACCTCGCAACTATAAAAAATATTATAATTAGTTAGTTTAAATATTATAAGTTGAAGTCCCAACCATGACCGTTGGAGACCTATCCTAAATTACTAAATAGCCTAAACTAATAACAATGCTCGAAGAAGTATAACAAGTTTCCCAATCTCCCGTTGCGCCTATAATATAAATTAACTTTACTATACAAGATGCATCTAATTCTAAAAAAAA
>CABFOW010005192.1:33616-45651 GCA_902141385.1 Timema californicum
TATATATATATATATATATATGAAAGAATATGACCAGTCTTGAAAAAAAAACAAGATGAGCGGGACTCGATCCAGCGAACCAGTGATTACAGAGCTTGAACGCTAACCACTCTACCGCCACCATCTCGTGCTTATAGTCGCAACGCACCGGTACATATTCGACGCGTCAAACTTATCTTGCGAAGGTTATGCTCCAACCAGTAATCGTATCGAAGTAAAGTTCTCTGTATTCTTCGTTTTACAACAATTAAATTGGAATTAGTTCAATAAATGTTTTATTTATTTTGTTTATCACCACATCTTACTACTTGTCCAGGCTATACGCACATATGGTAATTATTCTAATGGGGTAGGGATGCCCAAATTTGTCTGGAAGTAGAATGGTAAAACATTTAGGGAAAAACCCTCTCGGTAGACCCGACCTAGT
Organism: Timema californicum; assembly: GCA_902141385.1. NCBI lineage: Eukaryota > Metazoa > Arthropoda > Insecta > Phasmatodea > Timematidae > Timema > Timema californicum. The sequence continues at coordinate 34,044 of CABFOW010005192.1, forward strand.
TCCGAAACCACGTCATTTCTGTCATCAGCGGGATTGCTATAGTCATGCTTTAGAGTAGAGGTCCCCAACCGTTTTGTACCTTGGAGCACATTCACAACTAACGGTAGTGTGGTGGGCACCAATTACTTTTTCAACTTAATTTATAGCCGAATATAAATTATAATGCAAATAACAAACATAAAAAATATATATTATTAAAAAAATTGTGAGTTTAAAATTATTATTGTTTAATTTACATATAAAATTATGCAAATTGAACACACGCAAAGATAGTCCAAAACCAGTTTAAGCAATTTAAAAAAATTTCATCAAACCAAAAGTCAATGTCAATAAATAAAAATACTGCTTTATTTACGATTTTAACCAGACCAGAATAAATATACAAGGATAATATAACTACCCACTACCATTTTGGTGCTTAGGTACATTTTAAAAATATACCTTTATTCTGTGTTTATTCAGGCGACAAAGCTGGGTAGACCCATGTCAAGATATTTACAAAAGAAATAGGAAGTATTAGCATGATGTTAGTGAGTATAGTTATAGTTCTGAGTAATAAAGCACACTTTGAAAATGAGCCGGCAAAGAAAGATGAATGGTCGGGAGGGATTGGAAAGAGGGGGGAGGGGGGGTGTTACTATCACCAAATTCTTGAGAATAGCAAAACTGGAGATAAGCACAAACTTGATTTTTGTGGAAAAAATGACAGATTAAAATTATTAGTCAAAAACTTTTCAACTATGGTCAAAAAGTGGCGGGCAGATGCAAAAAGCTCGGTGGGCGCCATGTCACCTGCGGGCATAGGGTTGGGGACCCCTGCTAAATACAATTCGGTCACTAAAGCGGGTTTCGTTTAAAAAGTTGTTTTATGCTATTGTGTTTTTTTTAACATGATAAAATGGTTCCACTGATCTCAATCACACTTTTTTTTATTATAAAGAAAACCGCGCCATGATCCGTGGTCGAATTCGAGCTGTATTACTTAAGTTAGGTTTTATCCAGGGGCTGAGATAAATTCTTTTATGAAATGAAAATTAGGCGGCAGACCTCTCCTGCACGAAATGAATTTACGGACGTGGCACATTCTAATATCGATTTTGGTAGACTTTTAATCAGTTAAAGCTTGTAAGTCTACCTTCAGGAGATGAACTAATTTTTAAAATGGCTTAAAATAACTAAGTCCAGCGTAATTAAACTTAGATTGAAGCAAGCAAAACAGATAGACTCTCAAAAACAATTTTAATCACACCGAAAAAGTACAAAAACAGATAGCTAGCATAATTTGTACAGGGATGTTCGAAATACGCATCAACAACATTTTCTACCAAAAACTTATATCATATCAAAACCATTTAAGAAACGAATTATTAAAAAGTAAAACCTTTCTATTTACAGTACGGTGGACTAAAATGTTATATTGCAATCGCAACCATTTTGGTTAAGACAGAAGGGTTTTTGGTAATTTCTCACTCATAAATCTATCATGGCTAAATATTGGTTTGGTGAATATTGACATATGACCGATGTACTCGGTCATACACCAATAATTTCTGGGATATATGTTATGTGTGTTAACTACATATGAACTAATAAGTGGGAGAAGATCAAAGGCCGTTCTGATTAAATCCAAATTGTATTTGATTAAATGGAAGAAATTTACTATCTTCTTTTTAGTTTCGACTTATTGTTAACAGAAGGTCTTTTTCTTGTTAAACTTGATTTTACTTCAAGTTTTATTGTGTATTGGCATAAATGTATACCAAGTAAAGTTAACAGAAGTGTTTTAAGCTTCAAATTATGATATTTTAAAGAAATGTTTGAGCTTCCAACTTAAGTTGAATCAATGTGGTAAGTTTCAATTAGCTATCGTCTAGATGCTGCTGAAGTAACTGTGAAAAATTCTGTTGAAAATTTGAGGAGCAGCATATACCAATAAAAGAGGCTATAAACACGAAGTATACCCGTCTTTGCGTGGAGAGGGAGAGTGAAAATCTATTTGGTAAAAACCACCCTCAGTACACCTGACCGAGATTTGAACCTCGATATACCCGTCATCGGCATCTAATCTACTGTGAGAGTAGCGACTTTAGCCATGCAACCACCGAAGCGGGTAAAAGAGTTTTTAAAATTACATCAAAATAACTTTTCTTGTGACTCATCAGTCATCAGCAAAAAATGTATTATAATTTTAGTGTCAACGCAACACATCACCCAAATTTACAATTGCTATTAATTGTTTAACGTATATTTTTTAAGAATTTGATTAGGCTTGTATTGGAATATGATTAACAAACTAAGTTAATTTTTAGAACAGACACAACATTCATTCACCCGACCATTAATATATTGCTGCGAAAGGATAAACCCCACTTTCACCAACATTAACGTACGAGTACTTAGGCTCAATAAGAAGGCGCACAACTGACTGAATTAAGATGCCAATCTATTGATGTTATGGTTAGTGCTGAGTGAGTTGTCTTAGGTTAATTTAGTTTGTAAGTTATGGACTAATACAACCCTCTATTTAGAGGACACATGGTGAATGCCAACATTAAATTTGATAAGCTCTAACCCAGAAGGGCGTAGCTCAGTTTGCAATTTAAATTTATTTGACTTTTTAACGCGCACTTTCTAAGCTGACCGATTTATTTGTATAAGTATGCGATAATTTTTTTCGGGGTGAGCGAAAGGACCTACCAATTTTTCCGGGAAAGTTATTTTCACATACCTTCCACAATTGACATGGGACCGATGGCTTTACTTCCCCTCCGAAGAAAGTCGTGCTACGGATTTTTATCGTTCAAGAAAAATCCGTCAACCCTCGATGAGTTTGAACCCACTATCATCGGGTCCTATGGCGAGCACTCAACCCCAAGACCACCGAGGTCGACAGCCGGGTATGAATAATCCCGGTTTGTTAAACTAGGGGAATTTCCCACGTTTAGATTCTCTCTGTTTTTTCCCCCCACAGATGAATGCAAATTGGTGTTAGCTGCGGACAGCGTGAAAGGGCATAAAACGCGTGAGATTATAACAAATGTTATATTGGATTTAGTTTAAGGCCCTTGGTGCTGGTGTTAACGCGGTCTAAGGTTTCTGATCACGATACACTGACTAGCCTGTTATGTGGATGTTCGAATCTCAGTAGATGGACTGGGTGGGATTCTATTTTATTTATTACTAAGGTTTACTGATCCTCTATCTAAGCTAATACGGGTATACTTCCTCTAAAGTAACTTCCTCATCTCTATTTAAATTAATCCTTTTTTATTGTTATTGTGTTAAACGTAATAATTAAGATGGGAGTGTAGGGAACGCGAGAAGAGGGTGATATTTTCTCAGTTCTTGTAGCAATTTTTTTTTGTCAAAATAAATCGAGTATTGCTTCATTACAGACATAGAAGTTAAATTTTCTTCACATGATGACCTCAACCGTTCTTGAATATCTGTCAAGGGTGTCCTGGAATTTAATGCCAACTTTTTCTCTTCATATAAAAAGTTTCTCCTCTAATGCCGATATGTTCATGAAAATTATTCAACAACTATTGTTATCACCATGTGTAGAAAATTAAACATTGTGTTTCTAATGGAGCAACATTTTATTTATTTCGGCCAAAAAACTGTTTTTCTATCCAAACCGCGTCCCCTGCACTCCCACCTTAACTTTAATTTTCTACGCGTAGTTTTCTAGAATACTATGTTATATTTACCATAATCATGGTAGATTTTAACAGACATTATTTTTATTTAAAATAGTTTATATTCAAATACCATTATGCCTATAGAAAATATTAAAGAATGGTTCATATTACTAAGTCTAGAAAATTTAACTAAACCTATCTACTGAAGATTTATTTATTTTGGCCAAAAACTGGTTTTGTTATAAAACATACTGATCATAATTCACTTCGTTAACATTCCACCTTATAGAAAAACGTTTGTGTAAATATGAGTAAACCCCTCAACGTTAGAAATAATTGAAATACAGGAAAATAACAGTAGTAATTGGAGGTAGAAATGTTCCTACATAATAATACAAAATAAAACTATTGAATGAATAATAAAAGAGTAATTAAAAACCAATTTCAGCCGCCTCTTTCCTGACGGAATTTAAAATCTCTCAGCTTCAGCGCTCAGAGAAGCTCACTCAACACCACCAGACCTCAGCCCCAAGAATACATTATCTGAGTTACATGCTGCTGGCGGGGATCTCATTTGAATAGTAGTCAAAGACTCCCGCTTCCTCGTAGAGTATGTTGTGTGCCAATGAAACATAGATATTTTGGAGGGGATTAAATTGTTGTGAAAAGGATCCAAAACCGTATATATTTCATAACCAAATGTTATCTCTTGTTCCGAGTACTATAGCCTACTTGGCAGTAACGTTGTTAAATCACACACGAAAAAAGGAGCATTTCTTGAATTATTGATTGTTCAAGTAAAGGTGATATATTTTATATGGACAGGACTTTAGAATTTCTAACCCTTCAGGATATTCTAGATTTGAAGATTTTAGATCCGAATATATATATAATATACTTTACCCGCTTCGGTGTCCACATGGTCTAAGACGTCACTCTCGCAATAGATTAAACTGCCAATGATGGGGAGATTGTGGTTTGATGGCATCCCAGCAAACGTGGGTGTACTTCATCTAAATTCATCCTTCTTCATCCCCAACTCACAAGCGTTATTAGTAAATAGGCGTATAATCCAAACGGATACTGTATCAAATATACAAATAATGTTTTTAATTAAATATTGATTGTACTGTTTGACAAGCAGACGCATATATAAATTAGCCTTTTAATTTTTCTAGCATAAAAAGCATCGCCCATTCAATTAAATCCGGTATTGCTGGGGCTGACATATTGGCTGGCCTGTTTTATGTTCCCCAACATTACGGCCAATTAGCGTCATCCTAAGCATTGCAAACAAATACGTTTAATAATTGATTGCGAATTCTTGTAGCTTCGCCTTCCGTAGTTCCTCGACTTTCCTCTCGAGGGCTATTTATCACTTTAGTAAATACCCGCTCCCACCACATTCGTTTGACGGGAGAAGAACTGCGTGGGAGGGGGACAGACAATTCATTCAATGTTGGCCATGGTCCGATAGTCTACGACCTTCATTTTATTGATATCGTTTGTCTATAACAAAAATGTCTTATTACTAGCTCGGGCTATGCGGATACATTAATCACGCCCATATAATTGGTATGAGGAAGGTAGAATTTGATAGGGAATGTTCCCACATTTGCGTTAGAATTTGATAGTGAATGTTTCCGTATTTGCGTTAGAATTTGATAGGAAATGTTCCCACATTTGCGTTAGAATTTGATAGTGAATGTTTCCCTATTTGCGTTAGAATTTTATAGGAAATTTTCTCGTATTTGCATTAGAATTTGATAAGAAATGTTCCTGCATTTGCGTTAGAGGAGTGCGAAACCATTTAGAAAAAACACTCTCATTACACCTGAGGGGACTCGAACCCCAATCACCATGTCACCACCAACTCAGTCTAATATGACAGCGACGCGTTAGACCACGCGATCACCGATGAGGGTTTGTATCCATTGTTTGGGAGGGAGGGGGATATTTAACGTGCAATTTCTTAACCTACTGATAATATCAGAACCCAACTTACAACCTAAGCTAACTCTAGAATAAGAACTAAACCCTGTCCCTCACCCATTAATTATCAAAGTTAAGGTGGGAGTATCAAGGACTCAAAAAAAGGTCAGTGTTTTTGCAGTTTTTATACAAAACTTTTTTTGGCCAAAATAACTAAAATATTGCTCCAGTAGAAACGCAGAGTTTAATTTTCTTCCCACGGTGATATCAACAGCTGTTGAATATCCTGTCAAGGTTGTTGATGAATTTAATGACAACGTTTTCACTTCATTTAAAAAGTTAGTCATCCAAGCCGCTACGCTCATGACAGATATTCAACAGCTGTTGATATCACCATGTGAATAAAATTAAACACAATGTTTGTACTGGAGAGTTATTTGGTTTATTTTGACAACAATAAAAAAAGTGTTTAGATATAAGCACTGCAAAAATATTGTCCTGATTCATGTTCTCTTCACTATCGTCTCAAAGGAGAAGCCTCAATTTTCCTATTATATATTATTTTATCGGTCATGCCGGTAGTTAAAGGTGAGATCCTGTGCCCAATATGGAGACGTGCTACCGTCAAAGCTAAGGTAGTCAGTCATACCTGTGACCTGTTCAATTCCGCGTTTGTTTGTTTGTTTGTTTGTTTGTTTGTTTGTTTGTGCAGTGATAGACGAGATATCTGCAGACCACGCGTTGGCAGATTAGATTCATTTTCACAATCAATTTTACTAAAAAATAACTTAGGACAAATTTTAAAACTGGAAACGTACATCATAATGGTAAAACAATACTATAAAATTACACGAAATGAATTATTCTTTATTTTTTAATTTCTCATGAAAATATCAAGTATTGTAATCGTGAACATTTTCGACAGCGAGATTATGATGGATCTTGATGTTTTAAGTGTTCCCTTAACTAAAATAAAAAAAGGTTTCTTATTATTCTGTTGGTCCATCTGCCTAAAACCTGAGCTGCACCTGAAACGATTTTATTTATTTAGTTAAAAATTTATATTTAAATGTTAAATGGTAATAATTTAATGCCGAATTGTAATTCCAACTTTAACTTTATAAAATTAAGGGTGGTTTACTGATGAGTTATTTTAGAAAATCCTAGATTTTTCAGAAAATTGCGTTAAATATTTTGTTCAAAATTGATCATTGGGGATCCGACAACTTAGCTTAGTCTGTAACATGTCTGTCTATTGAGCTAAGCGTCTAGAGTTCGATTCTCAGAATGGCCAATGAATTTATCATAGGTGAAATTTAGATTTCCTTTTTACAAGTGATGAAATAATGGCCGGGGGCTGGATGTTATGTCTGTTCTAGATATAAGTTAGTTTCTAAGTCATATGTTGATATAATCAATAGGTTCAAAAAGTGCACGTTAAATACCACAAATAAATATAAACATATATATTGGGAGTGTTTTACTTTGTAAACAAACTGTATACTAGTTTTTCATTAAAAAAATTATTTCAGGGTTTTATTAATGATTTGTTATTGACAATGTTTTTAATTCATAAAACAATACGTAAAAATAAAATAGAACACAGGTGGTATTATATTAAATCTCGTCTTTTAAAATAAAATCGTTTCAAATAGATTACTTTTTAACTTTGGATATTAGAACAAATATTTTTTTCAATTTTCGGCCCCTCTTGTCAGAGAAATATAGTTGGTAAAATTTAAATTAGTATTTAAATAATATCTTAGATACAGGCTTGCTTCTATTAAACTTGATCAAAATTAAATGAACATCATTATTAATTATTTGTCTACTAAGGACAAAATAGATTATTCTTAACAGGATCTAATAGCTGAAACCAATAGTCAAAGCCTGCCTGTGGCAATTTATAAACTGAGATCAATCCATTTTGGCGGGCACCTGGGCCCGTTGGGGTTTTGGCAAGATGCCATGTCATGTTGTGCGTCAAGGTCGACCTTGAAGAAATCAGAAGACTCGCGTGTCTCATGGGAAACAAAAGAATAAAGAAAAGCGACAGCATTGTCATTTGTTAGCCTGGGAGTCTGGGACACGTATGTGGTGTGTCTGTCTCTTTATATATTATAGCTTTTGAACTAATCCACGAGTCTCTCCTAGAGTTAGAGCACACATTGGTTTATATCAAGTAATCTTCTGATCTTGTTTTTAATAATCCTTAAGGTCACCAATCCTAAGGACCAGTGGGATTCAAATTCCTAAAAATAGCTAATCCATATTTGTAACACAAAGAGCTTGCTTAAACTTCTAACTACCGAAAGAATGCCTTAATTCGTGAAGCCAAACTATAAGAATTATACTCAAGATTTGTATAAAATATTTTGAAATATAAGAACGATGTGTTCAAATTTTTCCGAAACATAAAAATAATCAAATATATTCAATTTTAATTATATTAAACCTTGTTTGTAAATAGTGCTAGCGTATATTATCAATGATAATTTTGTTATTTCCATCTCTATGAAACAGGTTGAGGGTGTCAGGACGAGGAAGGTGAATTTTAAAAGAATCCACCAGCATTTACCCTGGATAAAAGATGGCAAAGCTACAGTGAAAATCACAACTTAGTAAAACCTCTGGGATTCAAACCAAATCTCCTCTCGTGGCTCTTAGCTAATCTTACTTACGCTGAACCAACCCTCTCGGTCATGAACCAAACGAACACCTGGATATACGGTAGAGGAGGATTGTAAGATTATTAAAATAGTACCCAAATGCTAATTTTATTATTATTATTATTATTATTATTACCGCGTCTTAATACCCGTTCGGGGTGTACGCACGTACGCTAATATGTAATGGTAGGGTGATTGTGAGATGAAATGGAGGACCTACAGTTTAACGTGGGATCCGAACCACGGTGGAGGTTTGGCATTACCCACATTCACAAGTTGTGATTAATACACGCCTTGTCAGAGGTGAAGGAAGGGTTTGGCAATTAGATAAATCTGTGCCGGGACCTAGGATTGAACCCCAAACCCCAACACAAAAGTCTGACACCTTATCCCTAGACCACCACGTCACCCCAAATGCTATTTAATAGACATGTTGACATGTTCACTTGCGGCTTAGGGCGCAGTTATTTAGACCCAGTAAACGAATGTTCATTCTTCCCACCACTTTGCCTGAATTCTTTTGATGTAAACGTGTGGCGAGAATTCTTTTGGTGCTCGATTATGTGCGCTCATATTTGGAATGAATGCTCTCTCGGTTGATCTAAACGACGAGAGAACGCGTGGACAGTTGAGTGGAGCATTTTGGGGTTCGAACGTGCTCGCTTAATAGCGGTTTTATCAATAGATACTTTAGTTATGTGCGAGTAGTTAGAACTTAGCAGGTAGCCAAACTTTTAATTCCCGACCGAGAAAACATATGTTGGAATAATGATTTGTTCCTACAACTTATAGAACATTATAAAACTTATTGAAATCCTTGGGACCCAACGGTAGTAGAGTACAAAAATAATTCAATAAGAGATTATGCCTGGAATGCCGTTGGAAACATAATGAAATGCCCACCACCGTCTTTTTCTTCTTTTTTTGTTAACGGGTGCTATATAATAAAACTAGCTGCCACAATTATAACATCTTCGTTAGACATTGCAATGTATGTCTGTGTATGAGAATGACTGACCATTCGCTCTCTAGGTCTAAGCCCAGCTTTACAGTGTAATTTAACTTGACAATATTTGCCACCAACCATCCAACCCACCTTCAGCACTGACCGAGTAATTTAAAAGGTTAGACAAACTGCACGCTACTCATCCCTTACCCCTTTAAATACGTAGCCTTAAAATCATACGAAAATTCAGTCTGAGTACAAAGAAGTATCTTTATGTCTTTAAGGAAATCGTGGTAGAATGGTAGTTTTATAAGAAGAAAAATGCTAAAAATATGTAACCATATTATAATTATTATACTATATTATTGAGAAGATGTAACCATATTATATTATACTGTTTTATTGAAAAGATGTAACTATATTATATTATACTGTATCATTGAAAAATATAACTATATTATATTATACTATATTATTGAAAAATATAACTATATTATATTATACTATATTATTGAAAAATAATAACCTTATTATATTATACTATATTATTGAAAAATATAACCTTATTATATTACACTGTATTATTGAGAAAATGTCACTTATATTTTGATTATTTTATGGTAGTGGTCTTTAAAAAGTGACAGCTGCAGAACATGTTATTTGAACCACATCGGTAACCGCGTGGTCTAACGCGCTAATCTTGTGTTGGACTAGACTGCCGAAGACGGGGAGATCGGGGTTTTATCCCGATCGGGTGCACTGAGGGTAGTTTTGCCTAAATGGTTTTCCACTCTCCCTCCATAAAAATGTATGTGTACTTCCTCTAAATTAAACCTTCCTAATCCTTAACCCATTATAGTAGTTAATACGTAGGCGTATAACCTGAACAGGTAGTAAAACGTGGTGCTAAAAAGCATGTCATTTGTCTTATTAATACACACCCGCCTCGGTGGCGTAGTTGGCTAACGCACTTGTCGTGTTGAGCTCGACTGCTGAGGACGGGGAGATCGAGGTTCTAATCTCGGTCGGGTGAACTGGGGGTGGTTTTTCCTCAATGGTTTTCCACTCTCCCTCCACACAAATGCGGGCTCACTTCCTCAAATTCAACCCTCCTAATTCCTAATCCATTAACGTAATTAGTACTCAAAGCGTATAACCCGAACGGGTAGTAAGACGCGGTGCTAAAATAGTATTATTATGATGATTATTAATACACTAAAGTATATCTGGTTTCTTTATGAAGTCACCCTCTCTCCTAAAGTGATCTTAGTGCTCTATAATAAGACACTATCGTACACAAGTGGTGAAAAATTTAGGGGCTAACTGAATTTAACCTGGTTCTCTAACTGATGAATATAAATCACCCCTTAGCTCGGGGCTGGGTGGCAGTCTGGATGCTTTACCTGAGCTCTAATAACACGAGCTCAAAGTAACACTAGGTTTAAAAAAAAACACAGAGCTTCATTATTATTCTATGGGGGTTGGTAAATAAGTTGATGGCGTGGTTTCAGAAACCGTTTAAAATGGTCATCGCGGGTGTGGGGATGGAAGGAAGGAATCCAGATGATGGGCAAAAATATAAAAACTAATTGGATTTAATTAAGATGCTCCCATCAGCGAATAGAGAGAAAAAACGTTTCAAAGGCTAGGATTGTGGTAACGTTCTACCGTTGTCGGAGGGAACCGCACAGAAGCATTAATAGATTTTATAGAACATAGTTTCACTTTCGGGTTAAATGCTTATGTACTAATAACGCTAGTGGTTTTAAGGATGAAGAAGGTTATATTTATAGGACGTGTACCCACGTTCGCTTGGAGAGAGAGTAGAAAACCGTTTAGGAACACACACCCCCCTCCCCAATAAACCCGATAGGGATTCAAACTCCATTCACCCCGTCATTGCCAATGTATTATATTGTGAGAGTGATGCCATAGACCATGCATCCACTTAGGTGTGTTGTATATTTTAAATTTCTTTGAAGGGCATTTTAATTTTAGTATAGAGAATAGTTGTAATTTTATTAAAGCTATACATTCCTTCTCATAAAAAAAATACACATAATTTTATATCCGGTAAAATTATTTCATTCATCTCAATTCCACTGCCTTCTAATGAAGATAAGATCACCCCAAACTACGATGCGCTGACGCCTGATTCAAAATGTTTTAACTAATTAAGTTTGTTTTATCTAGTTATGCTAAGTTAAGCTATATCCGTGGGGTATAACAGGCTATTTTTTCTTCCCTGTTCTAAGTCTTACTACCCCCATTATACTAATGGCGAAGACATTAGAAAGGTAGAATTAAGAAAAAAAATCTAATTTACGTTGAGGAATACTAGTGTAGCGAGTGAGACCATGCTCGAGCAAGCCCTGAACAATCACCAGGATTGGGCCACCCCTCATAGCAAGGGGGTGGGG
>CABFOW010005193.1:0-15298 GCA_902141385.1 Timema californicum
TTATGTGTGGACTGTTAGCATGGCACGTTACCCAGGGTACACCATAGGTCACCTTATGTGTGGACTGTTAGCACAGAACGTTACCCAGGGTACACCATAGGTCACCTTATGTGTGGACTGTTAGCACAGAACGTTACCCAGGGTACACCACAAGTCACCTTATGTGTGGACTGTTAGCACGGAACGTTACCCAGGGCACACCACATGTCACCTTATGTGTGGATTGTTAGCATGGCACGTTACCCAGGGCACACCACAGGTCACTTTATGTGTGGACTGTTAGCATGGCACGCTACCCAGGGCACACCACAGGTCACCTTATGTGTGGACTGTTAGCATGGCACGTTACCTAGGGCACACCACAGGTCACCTTATGTGTGGACTGTTAGCACGGCACGTTATCCAGGGCACACCACAGGTCACTTTATGTGTGGACTGTTAGTGATTATGATGTTGTGAGTCTTAACCTAATTTAAGCCTAACTATCCAAACCTTGGTGACTATAGTTCTTAAGGGAGATATACTAGAGGTAGCATCTGGGAATCAAACCCGGGACCTCTAGACTCGTGTCCAGGTGCATTGACCCCTACACCACGGGGCCGCTAATTATTATGTTGGGAATAAACCATTAACTTCAAGATCAAAGTAATAAAGAGGTACGACGACACTTTCGGAGGTTTGGGAAGGCTCGCATTTTAACCATTTTATGGAATTGTTAATGTGTTGAAATGGTTCGTATGTATTACTTTTAGCATAGTAACACTTGAAGTAACAGTTAGCATAGTAACACTTGAAGTAACAGCATAGAAACACTTGAAGTAACAGCATAGAAACACTTGAAGTAACAGTTCTAAATAGAACGTTCTGTTTGGATTCATATCTGACTTTTTTTTTTAGCACCACGTCTTACTACCCGTTCGAGTTATACGCTTTAAGTACTAATTACGCTAATGGATTAGGAATTGGGAAGGTTGAGTTAGAGAAAGTGAACCCGCATTTTCACGTAGGGAGAGTGGAAAACCATTTAGGAAAAACCTCCCCTAGTTCACCCGACCGAGATTCGAACCTCGATCTCCCCGTTCTCAGCAGTCGAGTTCAACACGACTAGCGTGATAGCCAACTACGCCACCGAGGCGGGTATATCTGACATAGCTTGCAGGCATTGCTAATAATTATTATTGTTACTTTAATGCTAGCTTTAATTTTAGTTTGGATACATTTATTATTATATAATAAAAATGATGATTTCAAGAATTTTACTTAAGTTTATTTAAATTATTTTAAAAATAAATATTATTAAACTAAATGGCATCTCAAAATGAAGACGGGCCAAGATCAATGACCAATATATTTAGGAATTTTTTATTAATAAACGGTGATCAAAAATCAACGAATCCAATAACCCACAACTATTTAAAACCATATTGATGTAATGGGTACCAAACACAAAGCTCTATTTCTATTACAGATCTGAGATTTCACAAATGAGTCGTTCATTCCAGTCTAAAGTTTACTTGTTAGTTGAACTTGAAACGACTTTCACTATTTACTCCATTCGATGCACGACACATTTCCACATAGAAGTTTCTGCTCTTTCAAAATAGTTCTCAAGCTAGTCGGGGCAAGGTCACAAATGAAACCTAGGGCCCAAAATTAACGATCAACTTAAGTAAAATCATGTCAGATGGAGATTTTAAATTTATTGTTTTAATATTTACTCTCTCATAGCAAGAAAAATTATTATAACCGTGAAAAAATTGATTTCTAGATTATGTTTTTTTTTACATCCATTACTGTTTCTAGCCTGTGGCCTGGGTCAGAACTTTATTCAAGCCACATATTTTCCACTACCGGCTGGATAGGCCTGTCCCAGCTTCCCGTGACTTATAATCTAAATTAGGACTAGGACAGGCACAACATCCAGTCCCCAGTCGTCGATAAGTCAATGTGAAGGGGTAAGCCCGTATTTCCATCAGCCATGCCAGGAATCGACCCCGAGACTCTTAACTCAGTATTTAGACACGCTACCAACTGAGATAAGGTGTCGGACAGATTGTTATGAATCCTAAGTTGACGTTACAATTGTGTACATTCCCGTGTCAGTCTGTCCCCGTGTCAGTCTGTCTGTCTGATATCAAACGGTTTGATGGATTTAGTTCAAACTCGATATTTATATTTTATAGTAACCAGCTGAAGTGCCCGGTGTTGACCGGAGAAAAGTGTTTAGTTTAATAATAAAGAGCACGTGTATCAATAATAAAAGAGAAGGGTTCTTTGACTAGACAGACCTATTTCATGTTTTAAGTAGCTATTTTTTTGGTTTTATTCTGGAGACACTCATGGCACTGGTCACACAGTCTTAGGAGTAAGACTGAAAATATAATGATGTTAAAAAGTGCCTGTGTCCCATTCTAAAGTTTCCCTAAGTTCATTCTAAGTTATTTCTGGTTTTGGAGCCATCCACATGTCATCATCCGACTAAAGGCATCAGCTCACAGTATAATGTGATGGTTACGATAATACCCCAACATTTCCTCAGACACATACAGCACATCAGTGTTAATTGAAATAGTGGTCACGTCGAATATGTCAGGCTCACGAAGATATACTGGGTGTGTCCAAAGTAAACTGACACTTGTTGTTGCTCTGTTTCAAGATAAGCGGTAGTAATGGCGGATAGTTTTAGTATGGAGGAGAGTGAGTATTGAAGAGCGGAAACGCGGTGAGGGTGCAGTCACTTTGGCAAGATACTTTTAAAAACAAACCTCTCCCAAGTCATCAGGTCGTTGGACCCCCAGTTAGTTTGCACATTTGAAAACAAGATGTTGGTTGCACGTTCGTTTGAAGCAAGCCCGAAGCAGTCAACTCGAAGAGCTTCCATGGAGTTGGGGGTTTCGGGCAGGTCTCTGGGTCACCTTTTGAAGACGCTGCATTTGGAGCATGCATTGGACCAGCCTGGTATCACTGCCTGGGGACACTTATCACGTGTTGGTGTCATCGGTCCAGTTCTCTCGTACAACGCTATCACCGGTGCGAGCTCCTGGACCAGCAGCGTGGCCGCGTTTATTGGCCTCCTTGGTTCTCTGACCTCCCCCCGATGGACCTTTCTTCTGGTCTGGGGTATGGTACCAGGATTGCGCCAGTACAATAAAGATTCGTGTCACGAGATTGAGGAACATTGTGAGACCGTGTGTCTGATTGTTACAGTACTGTGGTAATGTTGGAGGAGGACATTTTGAGCACGCCGATACGTACAGTACAGTGTGGCGTAGTGTAGTGGCACCAGTGTAAGGGTAACCAAAATAGCCAATGATGTTGACTATGTAACCTTAAAGACCAAATAAGCTTTAAGTGTACTCTTAAAAACAGTGTTCACAGTATATAATAATAAAGGAAGTGTTTGTTTGTCTGTGTTTATCTGTGTTCGATGCCCATCCAAATCTACGGCACGCAGAAATCTGAAATTTTTAAAATGGGTGGACGGAAAGTGTTTTGAATGAACCTTGAAGCCGGATTTTTAATTAACATTTTAATGAGGCTATTTTTAACAATTTTTTAAAGAAAATATGTTTTATCTGGCTTAGAATTACGTTTAAGAAATACGGGCACCATTGAAAGGGGGGGGAGGGGGGGGAGCTTATATAATTGTTATACCCCAGTGGGTCACGGGCAACGCCGTCTGGGATTGCTAGTATAAAATAAAAATTTAAATGTGTTCTAGTAGTAAGACGCGGTGCTAATAATAATAATAATGATAATAATAATAATAATGTTAATGTGTTCTATATTACTCTTTGGATTTGGAGTAGATTTGGTTATCAATTAAGATATACATACATTAAATATACATATTTTGAAACGCGAATATAACGATTGATCAAGTGGTTTAACACAGAATATTTGATAAAACGTCAATTTTATTATGATTTAATAAAAACAATATAGTCTACAGCTTAAATGGAAGTCCAAGTTATATCCATGCGAAATTTCAGCACAATCGGTATTTTGAGTTGGTAATAGTTGAGCAACAAACAAACAAACATTTTTTTTTTACATATTACCAGGATGTCGTATACCAATGAGTGCAATTTTGAAATGCATTTTTATTTGTAAATGGCTGTAACAATTTGGTTTAAAATTCACAACTAGGGTTTGCTAGACGTGACAAATAGCAATGTATCATTGATTTTTGAGCAAACATTTGATGAATATAAGTTTAATAATGTGAAATTTTTGAAAATTCAAAATTTTTCCAACACAGTTACAGCAATTTCGTTTAAATTGTATATCAGGGGAGTGTGTTGTATTACAAATAAAACTGTATACTAAGTATTGTATATCAGGGGAGTGTGTTGTATTTCAAATAAAACTGTATACTAAGTATTGTATATCAGGGGAGTGTGTTGTATTACAAATAAAACTGTATACTAAGTATTGTGGTGGTAGATAATTGTTTAAGGGTGGTTTTTTGATGAAGTTTTTTTATATTTAGCTATTTTAAAACTCACTATAGTAATTTAATTCCAAATAGGTATCTTGGGAATGTTTGAAAAGACACATTACACCGTATACGTGTTTTGGGGTAAAAAATTCTTTTAAGCCTTACTAATAACTGATTTTTCCAAAAGATAAATATTTTAAAAATTTCTCCAACGATTCGTTTTAAATTTTTTTGCCTATCTGGAAAGTTTTTTTTAGATAATAAATAGTTGTACCTATTTGTTTTTCATAAAAACATTAATTTAATTGTAGTTTACTGAAGACAGATTTAAAAAAATATATTAACTCTACTTTATTATTTAAAGAGAAAGTATTGTAATAATTGTGAACATTTCACCTCTAAATTACTATGGATATTTACGTTTTATGGATATTCGAACCCAAAATATAGGATTTTACAATTCTGTATGTTTCCAGGTCTGTCTTTCTGTTTTTCGATGGTCACGGATATAAAACGGTTTGATGGATTTCGATAAAAATTTATATCTAGCTTTTATAGAGCTATACCTCAAGATTCTTATCTTTTATTTTGAGCTTAACCCTCAAATTAAGGGTAGTTTCCTTGTGAGTGATTTTGTAGTGTTCGATTTGTATTTAAAAGAGTTCATATAATTTTGTTTAAAACACATATCTAGGGAGTGTTTAAATACTAAAACTGCATACTGGTTTTTGAAGAGGATATTTGCTTAAAGGTAGATTACTGATTACTAGATTTAAAAAAATTGCATAGCAAAAAAAATGCCTTAGTGATTTGGTTCAAAATAAGTCTCTACTAATTTTTTACATTATAAATAGTTATATATATATATATTTATTTATTTATTCTTATAAAAAATATATTAGTTTACTGACTACTTATTTATGAATTTTTTTAAAACATTATCTCTGGTGATTTTGTTCAAAGCTGGTATCGAGGGACTATTTACTTGATTAATATGAATGTTTATATATTTTTTCTAAAATAAATCTAAGGTTAGTTTCCTGAAGACAAACAATAATAGGAAAACCTATTTTTTAATATTTTCTTCGAATTTATAATACACAATATGAGAAAGTTTGTTCAAATGTGTCGTACCGTTTTATTTAATATGTTTTATTAAAGATGCTACTAATTAAAAAAACTATCAATAATAATGTTAAGATGACAAGGTTAGTTTTCTATAATATTTTGCTTTTAGACATCTCACTGCACTACACACCTCGACATCTCACTGCACTACACACCTCGACATCTTGGAGCACTACACACCTCGACATCTCACTGCACTACACACCTCGACATCTCACTGCACTACACACCTCGAAATCTCACGGCACTACACACCTCGACCTCTTGGAGCACTACACACCTCGACATCTCACTGCACTACACACCCCGACATCTCACTGCACTACACACCTCGACGTCTCACTGCACTACACACCTCGACATCTCACGGTACTACACACCTCGACATCTCACTGCACTACACACCTTGACATCTCACGGCACTACACACCTTAACATCTCACTGCACTACACACCTCGACATCTCACGGCACTACACACCTCGACATCTCACTGCATTACACACCTCGACATCTCACTGCACTACACACCTTGACATCTCACGACACTACACACCTCGACATCTTGGAGCACTACACACCTTGACATCTCACGACACTACACACCTCGACATCTCACTGCACTACACACCTCGACATCTCACTGCACTACACACCTCGACATCTCACTGCACTACACGCCTCGACATCTCACGGCACTACACACCTCGACATCTTGGGGCACTACACACCTCGACATCTCACTGCACTACACACCTCGACATCTCACTGCACTACACACATCGACATCTTGGAGCACTACACACCTCGATATCTTGGAGCACTACACACCTCGACATCTCACGGCACTACACACCTCGACATCTTGGAGCACTACACACCTCGACATCTCACTGCACTACACACCTCGACATCTCACTTCACTACACACCCCGACATCTCACGGCACTACACACCTCGACATCTCACGGTACTACACACCTCGACATCTCACGACACTACACACCTCGACATCTCACTGAACTACACACCTCGACATCTTGGAGCACGGCAGTAGAACATACCACAGTTAATAGTAAACAACACACCGGTCCTTCTAGAAATACAATTACGATCTAAGGGTCATCATTAACGGTCCTACATCACAGAAAATATTTCCATTATTACATGTGCAGTGTCACGCGCCCTAACTCCTATGCAACTTGTTGTACACGCATGCTTGAACAGCTTTGCTCTCCAGGCTTTACGCCGAAATTTGAACACAATTTTATGAGATTAGCATAGTTTTCCAGATGTAAGTGTATTGGGATTTTGTGTTACTTTTAGTTCAAACAAACTATTTGAGCTGTTCGGGCTCTGAGTTTCCGAACATTCTGTATATATTATCCATTACAATCAACTCAGAGGTATGAAAGTGAGTATTTTTCAGCAATTTACAAACATGATAATGTTTGCAGAAAGTTTTCAAGACTTGAATAACACTGGTCCACAATGATTGTATCGAAATAATTCAACTTAAGCCCTTAAAAAACTTCATACGTTAAACAAATGGTGAGCAACAAAAAGCTTTAAAACAAAACACTAATAATTGTTGGTGTATGATCGCGTATTTCTGGTTTGGTAGATACTAATCTATTGGTTTGAAAAAGGATAAACGTATCACATGCGTATTCCCCATTTATTCTCAAATTTTGGTCCTTTTAAATATTTATTATTATTATTATTATTATTATTATTATTATTATTATTATTATTAGCACTGCGTCTTACTACCCGTTCGTGTTATACGCACTCACGCTAATGTGTAATGGTAGGGTGATTGTGAGATGAAATGAAGGACCTACAGTTTAACGTGGGATCCGAACCACGGTGGCATTCCCAACATTCACAAGCTATGATTAATACACGTCTTGTCAGAGGTGAAAGAAGTTTAAATATCTAACTTGCGTTATGTTACAAAGTGAAGCCAATGCTAGAAACTCTCACTAAACTTGTTATTTGATGAACCTTTTCAATGGTCACAGAAACTAAACAATAGAACTTTAACAATGGAGTCGAAATATAATAAATAATTAGCTATGGAAACATTGAATATTTTATATACTAGTGCTTCAAGTCTTACTAGCCCATCTGCTCCATACTAATATGATAAAAATAACGAAGACAGAGTTTAGAAGAAATGTACCTGCACTTGCATGGAGGGATGGTGAACATTTTTTAGTTAAGGCTCTTCAGCACGCATGTTCTTGATTTGAACCCTGACTTCTCCATCACAGAAAAGTCAGACTAGATGCGGATTATATTCCCGTTATTTTAACTATTTTTATTCGAATTGTAAATGTATCCCTGTGCATGGATGGGGCACTACCATAACGTATTTATATCAAACTGACTAGAAAAGATTGGCATCTAATACACGTGAGCTAAAGTGTTTTTTTGTGGAAAAGAAAATATTTTTATTTATTTAAATATTTTAGACAAAGTGATGGTTAAAATGGTTCAGTTGTAGGTTTATGTGGTGAAATGAAAACATTTAGTAACTCAATTACGTATTTCCACTTTCTTTCGACACCCCGGAGAGACAGTATTATGATCGTCAAAGAATTTATCTCTATATCGTGGTAAATATCGACATTTCATGACCCCCTGAAACCAACAGTGGTTTTACCAATCCCGTCCGTCTGTCCGACTTGATTTACCTCGGGCCAAGGCCCAAACCATTATATCGATTGTCCTAAAACTTGGTTCCTGGGGTTTTCATATGTTCCCCCAGAAGGGTTTACAAAATTAGAATTCTAACCCTAGATTTGATGGTAGTTTACTGAAGGGCATAAAGATAAATATATATTTTACTCTTTAAAATTTCTCTAGCGATTTTGATTATATTTAATGTCTAGACACTGTTTATAACTATAAACAAAATTGAAATTTTCATTTTCACAAGAAAATTACATTGAGGTTATGTTATATTTGGGGAGGCCCTAATGACCTCAAGGTGTTGACGGGCCTCAAAGAACTAATAATAATATTTTGTGGGATTTTCCAAATTTTATCATCTCTTCGCTACTATTTGAGTTAATAAATAACTTATAACGGTAAATTTGTAGTGCTTTTAAATATAACAAACTTTTATTTGAAATATATATAAAGCCACATGGCTGACTCACTCATTGACATTAGTGTTTACCCACCTCCAGATGATCAAGAAACTTGCAATTTGGCAAACTTATAGCTTCTAGCCTGTAACCGACGGGAAAATTCCAAAAAGTTAAAACTTTTTAATTTTTAATCCCCGAAAATAAAATCAAAATTGAGGAGCAACTTTAATGTCATTGCGGACCTTTCTTTGGAGGTACTTTGTGGCTAAAGTTAAGAATTATCAATAAACGGCTCTGGAACTGCATTAGTCCAATTGCAAAGACAATTCTCTGCGGCTTGGGAGCGCAGCTCCTAACGAGCAAAGTGATTATTTTTTTAGAAAACCAATAGTGTCTGTGCTTTAGGCAAATATATATATATTTTTAATAAAGGTATTTTAATTCAGGTATATGCTCTTTTGTGGACAAATATGTTAATCTTTTCTAGATTTTTCTGTGACAGTGTTCCTAGCTCCTAATGCCATAGAATATGTAAGTAACAATGTTCCTAGCTCCTAATGCCATAGAATATGTAAGTAACAGTGTTCCTAGCTCCTAATGCCATAGAATATGTAAGTAACAATGTTCCTAGCTCCTAATGCCATAGAATATGTAAGTAACAGTGTTTATTATTTCATTTATAATCTTTAGTGTAGTTTTACTCAAACGATCCATAGACCTATTATTTTGTTTCACGAATCTAACAAGTTTTTAGTGAATGTTTCTATCCTAAGAAAATAGAGGGAGAAAATCTTTGCCGTAAGCTGTACCATTTATTTTTAAATAGCCTACATATTATTATTATTATTATTATTATTGGCACCGTGTCCTACTACCCGTTCGGGTTATACGCACTTACGCTAATGTGTATTGGTAGAGTGATTGTGAGATGAAATGGAGGACCTACAGCTTAACATGAGATCCGAACCACGGTGGAGGCCTGTTATTCCCCACATTCACAAGACGTAACATTCATAAATCAGTTGACATAGCTCTTACAACCTCTAAAATAAAATGAATTCCTTGTCCTGCTAAACAATAAGTATCGTTATTCTCCAAGTGTGTAGCATAAATATTGTCAAAATATTGTATTATATGTAAGTATACATCTCCATACTAAACATGACACATATCATACGTGGTTCCGTCCTGTGTGCTTTATCGAGAGTAGCGAGCTATATCGGCTGAGAGTCATAAAGGTCACTGTGGCGTGGCCGAGTGTAATCACGTGATTAATTCACTTGGCAATATTCGGGAAAATTGGGTGGTAATTTGTCAGTCATATTGAGAGAAGGAGCGAGGTACTCCAGCCGTGACCAATATAATGTCACGTAACACTCGTACATAACAAGGAGTTAATTTATTTGGACAAGGCTAACTTTTTTTGACCGAATTAACACCATCGTTACACGAAATAGTATATACAATCCAAACACACTTTATTTGGTGGCCATGTAGTCTTTATTCAGCTTATAACTATGATTATAAACTCCAGCCTACATTACCACGCTTACGACCCAAAATTACCTTACAACAAACTACGTAGTAATCAATGCAAGGGCAAATTACCCGTTCAAATATTGAGTAGCCCGCTTCGTTGGCCGCGTGGTCTAGCGCTACTCTCGCGGTGGACTAGACTGCCGATGACGGGGAGATCAAGGTTCTAATCTCGATCGGGTGTACCAAGAATGTTTTTTAAACGGTTTTCCACCCTCCCTCCACGAAAATGTAGGTACACTTCCTGTTGATATAACCTACCTAGTCCCTAGGCCCACTAGCGCGATTAGCGCATCAGCGTATAGCCGGAACGGTTATCAACACGCGGCGAGTAATCAAAGATGTCTGAGGGGATGGGGACAGGTATATTAGAGATTTAATAATGTTTATCTTTGTTTTTTAGTTTTTATTGACCCACACTAGCACCAGTGTGTAAAGCTCATCCTGTTAGGTTTGTTGGTTATAGCTCGAGTCTTGTCGAATGTACCGGGGGTATTTTTTCCTAAATAGTTCCCCACTTCCCCCCTCCTGCATCCTACGTCACGAGGGTAACTAAATAGCAAGGACAAGCAGTGAGACCAATATGGAGCACATTATATTACATGCCTTACACCAGATTGTCTCTGTCGACACCCCGGAGAGAAAGTATTGTGATTTTCAAGAAGTTACAACTCGAGATTTTGGTAAGTGCTATATTTAGACACTGTTTATAGCCATACACCATATAGCAACGATCATTTTCTAACTAAAATGACTTGGAGGGTACTTTACGTGGATAAATTTTCCAATTTTCATTCCTCCACAACTATTTGAAATAGTATGAAATGTCCTATCATTGAAAATTTTTAGTACTATTAAAGATACACATATTTTATTTGAAATATATTTTTATAAAACCAATAATTCCTGAGATATATGGTGGACAGAGATGTTCCTCTTTTCTCCATTTTTCTGTAACAGTGTTCCTAGTTCCTAGTTAATTAGCAGTGTTCCTAGTTCCTAGGTAATTAGCAGTGTTCCTAGTTCCTAGGTAATTAGCAAGTGTTCCTAGTTCCTAGTTAATTAGCAGTGCATATTATTTCATTTATGATCTTTGATGTATTATTTCTACGGCAATGTATAGATCTATTATTTTGTTTCACAAATGTTACTAGTTTTTACTAAATACCTATTTCAAGATAAAAGTGGTAGAAAGTCTGAGTGGTGAACCGTGATA
Organism: Timema californicum; assembly: GCA_902141385.1. Taxonomy (NCBI): domain Eukaryota; kingdom Metazoa; phylum Arthropoda; class Insecta; order Phasmatodea; family Timematidae; genus Timema; species Timema californicum. The sequence continues at coordinate 11,419 of CABFOW010005193.1, forward strand.
TTTGTTTTAAATGGTTTTACCTCAACATCTATTTTTAAAACTGTTATACTATTTATAATTTCTTTATATTAGCTATAACCACAAAACTATATTATATTATCTTAAACCTATAACGCTTTGTACATTCCCGCTAGTTTGATTTGAAGCACGAGCGCATACATTCAAAAGATCGTCTCGTGAAATGAGATTGAAGATAAAATTCTCGTCGTGTGTAGATTAATGTGAGACTAACATCTACATCAACCTCTTGTAGGGTCTATTAATACTTGATTCTCTAACTGTGGACTAGCAACGAGACTAAAACAACTTCACATTCTGTAACAGTCCTTACATGGGGTCTAATGACCAAACATACCCCTCCATCTCGGTGGTCTACTGGTCTAAGTTGCCATTCTCGCGATATACGGGGAGATTGTGGTCCAAATCCTGGTCAGGTTAACCGAGGTTAGTTTCCCCTAATACTCTTACTCAGTGCAACTCAGTTCAACATACTTATATAACTGCTTCTTTGGTGCTGGATGACAGCTCAAAGCTGACTCCTGACAGTCAACATTTAGGTATATACCTAAATTTTGACCGTCAGAAGTGACAGCTGCTAAACACGTGTTTTTGCAGATCATATGGTTCGGCGTAGCGATACATAATTCGGTCTGGTAGCTTTTCAAAGCTGTCAGTCAGCACCAAAGAAGCCATGGAGCTACTGTAGTACACATGCACATGTCCGATTGGTGAAAAAACAAAAACATTTTATCTTTTCCCCCTAATAAAACACAATCATTTGTTAAAAAATATTTAAACTAGTAAATTTTAGATAAAACTTTTCAATGTCTAGAATTATTAAGTTAATTAGGTAAATCATGTACAACTTATAAAGATTTATCTCGTTCTTTAATCCATGTATTATAATTTTTGGCCGTTTTTCAATTATACGTTCATTATTTATTTTGAGACAATTCTTATCAAAATTAGTTATATTTATTGGAGGTATTTAACGTGCAATCTCTGAACCGACTGATTAAATCACACGAGAATTTCTTTGAGTGAGAGTGAAAGCGCCTACCAGTTTTGCTGGGGAATATCTTTTCACAAATTTTCCAGGATTATTTTACATGCCAATCTCGAAATGGGACCAATGGCTCTACCTCCACTCCGTAGGAAGTTGCGCTACGGATTGTTATCACTCAAGAGAAATCAGTTGGCCCCAGCTGGGTTTGAACCTACAGACATCAGGTCCTGAAGCAAACACTTTACCCCAAGACCACTTAGTAAAGTTATGTTAGATAAAATAAATGTTGTCTAAGATTAGATATATTAATGTAGGTAAAGTTAATGCATGTAAAATAATATAAGGCTATGTCCTGTTAGTTTCAAATGACTTTTATAATGTTCAGTCGTATATGATATTAATATAAATGAGAAAATATTTGGAAAACCAAGCAACGTTAAGATAGTTTCATGCTAGATCAAATAGCAAAACTATTATAGTTGTTAATTATTGATAGGGTGACCTGGCGGTCTAGGGGGTAAGGTGTCAGACTTCTATGCTGGCGGCCGGGGTTCAATCCTTGGTCCCGGCACAGATTTATCTGATTACCAAACCCTTCCTTCACCTCTGACAAGACATCTTGTGAATGTGGGGAATGCCAGGCCTCCACCGTGGTTCGGATTCCACGTTAAACTGTAGGTCCTCCATTTCATCTCACAATCACCCTACCATTACACATTAGCGTAAGTGCGTATAACCCGAACGGGTAGTAAGACGNTTCTTATCAAAATTAGTTATATTTATTGGAGGTATTTAACGTGCAATCTCTGAACCGACTGATTAAATCACACGAGAATTTCTTTGAGTGAGAGTGAAAGCGCCTACCAGTTTTGCTGGGGAATATCTTTTCACAAATTTTCCAGGATTATTTTACATGCCAATCTCGAAATGGGACCAATGGCTCTACCTCCACTCCGTAGGAAGTTGCGCTACGGATTGTTATCACTCAAGAGAAATCAGTTGGCCCCAGCTGGGTTTGAACCTACAGACATCAGGTCCTGAAGCAAACACTTTACCCCAAGACCACTTAGTAAAGTTATGTTAGATAAAATAAATGTTGTCTAAGATTAGATATATTAATGTAGGTAAAGTTAATGCATGTAAAATAATATAAGGCTATGTCCTGTTAGTTTCAAATGACTTTTATAATGTTCAGTCGTATATGATATTAATATAAATGAGAAAATATTTGGAAAACCAAGCAACGTTAAGATAGTTTCATGCTAGATCAAATAGCAAAACTATTATAGTTGTTAATTATTGATAGGGTGACCTGGCGGTCTAGGGGGTAAGGTGTCAGACTTCTATGCTGGCGGCCGGGGTTCAATCCTTGGTCCCGGCACAGATTTATCTGATTACCAAACCCTTCCTTCACCTCTGACAATACATCTTGTGAATGTGGGGAATGCCAGGCCTCCACCGTGGTTCGGATTCCACGTTAAACTGTAGGTCCTCCATTTAATCTCACAATCACCCTACCAATACACATTAGCGTAAGTGCGTATAACCCGAACGGGTAGTAACATGCGTTGCTAATAATAATAATAATTATTATTATTATTATTGATACATCAACATCTAGATATCACAGTCTTTAAACTGAAAAATGGCACCAGGACACGAGACTCCTGCGTTATATTCCCATGTCACGGTGTAATTTTTCAATTTAAAGAACTTAATTTAGTTTCGGTAATAACACATACTTTATTACCAGTAAAGGAAGGTCAAAGTTTGAACCTTTCCTCGCTAAAATAGAGTTTATTTTATACCTGTGATCTATATTCATGGTGTTTGTATCACCTCTCTACGCTAATGAAGGTGAATTTTAAATAATTTACCCTCCCATATCCTGCCTTACTAAATGAATGAGTATTTAATAACCTGACATAATTTTGAAAGTAGGTCTATCCTAAGCTATTCATATCCAAAATGTACCTGGAGTAAATTATCCTAAATATTTTTAAATAATTTATACTAAATGCTAATTTCAAAATATTGTGTTTTATGTTTAAAATAATTTTTCTCGTGTTTCAGTTAATAATGTTGGAAGACATGTTATAAAGTTTGTCTTAGGTTCTAATTTGAATTAGTTTGAAACTTTCACTATTTTCTAGTGTCATGATAATATCCGCACCTATGTGTTTGCGTATTTTTCTGCTATTTTTATTGTAAGAAATACATAAGCACTTCTGTCTGATACTTCCCGCATCTCCATCGTGTGTGGAGGTTTGCGGCGATATATATCTCCCGGCGTTAACTAAATCGCGGCTATGCCCTAAAGTTAGGCTTCAGGTTGCTTGATGTACTCGATTATATAGATGTGTTTTATTTAGATAAAATATATGAGAGTTTTCGGTGAAATCTATAACTGTACTGACCCAAATTGAATTGCAGTGCTGGTTTTCTTTAGAACTATACCAAGTTATATTTTTCTGTGGCGTCTAGTAGAGCTTAATGACAATTCCGCATCATATATATATATATATATATATATATATATATATATGAATTAATAAAACCATATCTACGTCAGTACGAAAGTGTGTATTATAGAATAATTTGGAATAAATAACATATTTTCAATACTTGTCTGACAGCAATGATATTAAAGTATTGAAGGGACTCAGAAGTGCAACCTAGACGAGACTGAGTATAATGTGAACACTGTAGGAAGTGTGAGGTGTTGTTTGGTTTAATGGCCGTGTGTTTGAACCATATCTGGGTCAGCCTGCAATTCATCGATCCACGATCCACGCTATATTGTCCATGGAATGAGGGCGGGATGGTCAATAAAGTAGATTAAAAATATCCTACTTTTTTTTTTTTTTAGAACGC
>CABFOW010005193.1:15323-45645 GCA_902141385.1 Timema californicum
TTTTTTTTTTTTAGAACGCAGTGAAATCTGGTAAACAAAGAGGGATTTTTAAATTATAACACTTTGGTGTTACAAAAACGAACAAGATTTTTTTTAAAAATTTTGATTTTAACAACTTTTTTTATATCTATTTAATCAACAAATATTTAAATTTAACTATAATATTTTCACGAGCTATTTCTTTAGAACTTTCAGTCACATATACTCGTATTTGTTTATAGTTTCAAAGATATTTATTAAATAAAAATATTTTCAAACTATGGGTGATGTGTCAAATAGTTAATTAGTCTTGTTAGTACTTCAATGAGGGGCTGAAGATAGCCAGTGTTTAAATAGGCTCATTATTTAAACAGTTGGTTTGTTTGAAGAGCTTATAAGAGAACGTGTCGATATCATTTGAGAAATAAAATATTAATATTAATAGAAAATCTATTTTATAAACAGCAATACTTATGTGATACAATCGCCAATGTTACCTCAATTACATTCTGAGCATACTATAATAAAACATTCTAGAATATTATACGTTTTTGAAGTGTAAATTAGTGGATCGTTGCTGCGATCTATGCAGATAATTGAACTAAAATTTATTGTTTTATTGAGAAAAAATCCTATATAATTTTTTCTCATTCGATTTCCTATTCAAAAGTTTACTCATCAAAGACTATCAACTTTACATAGATATTTATTGTCCAGTGTTTAATTTAAATCAAAAATTATATTTTCCCCCTTCACACCACAATGGGGACTTTAAAAAGACCCCTCCCCAGCTTTCTATTTATTTTTTGCACCAAACTACTCAAGTAAGAATTGAAACGTTAATATTTTTAACAAAAGATAAATAGTTTATTTACATACATACAACTATACACAAATCATGGTTTCCAAGATGATGTAAATAAATAATGATTTTACAGATGAACAGAAAGAAAAGATGGAAAACTCGCAATGTTAATTTTTGTTTTTGTTTTAATTTACCATTTTTGCCGACACCCCAGACCCGTAACCTTTAAAATGATTGGACATTTGTCAAAACCAGTTCAGCCACTATCTCGTAATTTAAATTACATGAGAAGGGATTATCAAACTTTACATAAGAGCAGAGGCAAATATTTAAGGACAAGGAAGAGGAAAGATAAAACTCAACAATGCAAATATATATAATTATTGTTTAACCTAACATCACCGCTTTGTTTGATAAATATACAAATAATGTTCGTAATTTTTCTATATTTGTTTACACCGTGCCCCTAAATTAAGTGATGAGTTGGTATCATTTGTAACCAGAGATACATATTTACACTGATGCACAAATCAGTTTTTCCGTGGTGGTGTAAACAAGGAACTAAAAGATGAAACTTCTCTGAGAAACTCATCTGTTCGTTGGAAACTACTATTTTTACCGACATCCTGGGCCACTAACCTTTAAAATGAGAGGTCGTTTGTCAACATATTTCCAGCAATTTCCTCGTCATTTCTACTACCGGAAATTAGCTTATCAAATTTGATATAAGATGTAATATGATAACATGTGAGAGTGAAAATGAGAGTGTGAGTGTGAGAAAGTGAGTATAGGAGACTGAGAATGAGCTATTGAGAGAGATCGAGTGAGTGTGAGCGAGTGATAGTGAGAGTATGTGTATGTGTTAGAGAAAAATACTGGGAGAAGAGGGAGAGAGTATGTGTGTGAGAGAGAAAGCGTGTGTGTACGAGAAATTGAGAGAGAGTGTGAGAGATAAAGAAAGACAACATGTGAGGGAGAATGCGTGATAAAGTGTGTGAGAGATTGCGCGCGTGTGTGTGTGTGTGTATGAAAAAGTAAGAGTATAAAATTTTGGGAGAGATATTGTGTTAAAGAAAGATTGAGAGAGAAATTTAGAGAGGGAGACATTAGCTTAGAGAGAGTAAATTAGATTGAGAGAGAGCTAGAAAGCCTTTAAGAAAGATAATGTTTGAAGGAGAGGGTTGGAAAGAGAAACTGAGAGAGTGAGTTTGAGTTGATGAGAGTTTGAGAAATAGAGTGAGATTGAGATGGAGAAAGAGTAAGATTGCGATAGAGAGATTGTGATTTTGAGATAAGAGAGAGTGAGAGTTATTTAGACAGCTTGAGAGAGTGAGATTGAGATAGAACGAGTGAGATTAAAATATAGAGAGAGTTTGAACGAAAATGAGTTTGAGAGTGAGGGAGTTTGAAAGAGAGAGAGATTAAGAGAGAGGGTATAGTAAGGACAATGTGAGAGAAATAGTGTGTTAGAGAGTGTAATGAGGTTAGAAAATTAAGCGGTAAAATGAAAACATAGCTTAGCTCATGGATTTTTATTGTGTTACTATTTGCTAAAATGAACATTACCCCTTATTTGAATAAAATTAACAACAAATTGCATTATTTGATAAAAATGAACATCAAAACTCATACTTATATAGTTATTATTATTATTATTATTATTATTATTATTATTAGCACCACGTCTTACTACCCGTTCGGGTTATACGCACTTACGCTAATGTGTAATGGTAGGGTGATTGGGAGATGAAATGGAGGACCTACAGTTTAACGTGGAATCCGAACCACGGTGGAGGCCTGGCATTCCCCACATTCACAAGATGTCTTGTCAGAGGTGAAGGAAGGGTTTGGTAATCAGATGTCTTAGATAGCTAAAATCGCCATTTATAAGCATTACCCAAGATCATTTTACCGTTCTTGAGCTTACAATACGTACCAAAACATATCTTACTAATATTATAAATGCCAAAGTTTGTGTGTTTGGATGTTGGTTACTCAATCACGCCAAAACTGCTGAATGGATTCAAATAAAACATTTTACGTTGTTAGAGTATGTTACATATATGACTATTCCCAACATTTGATATTAAATAATAATAAATATATGAAATAATGTGTTTGAAATGATGTTATTTAAGAATTTGTGAATTAATATATTGTTATTAAAGTAAATAATAATCAGTGTGACGTAGTTTCATAATAAATATTAAATATGATTTGAATATAGCTATGTAGTCAGAAAAAATATTATTTCATTTATTTATTTTATTAATTATGAAGGTAAAAATTTAAAAAAATATTATAGTTGATAACTTAAATATTATATATTCCTTTTAATATGAAATATTTAAAAGTGAAAATTAAAATACGACTAAATTATATACATATATAACTAAGAAAAACGCATAGATATTTGAAAACAAGAAAGTTCGATTTATGACCAAAACAGTTTAGCCAAAAATTTAATGATTTTATCAATTATCGCGGTCGAAGACGCGATGGGTAAAAGCTAGTTTAAATATAATTTTACTATGCACAAACAAAACGTAGACAAATTTACCAACAAATAAAGATTGAGTTATTAATTTTTAGCCAAAGAGATATATTTTATTTAGAGAATTATAGCCATGCAGAAAATAACGGTTTCCATGGTGATCAAACAAATAATGAAAAACTGAAAATTCTCTGTGAAAATCAAGATTTCGTTGAAGACTACTATTTTTCCCAATATCCTGGACTCTTAACCGTTAAAATGAGTGGTAATTTGTCAAAATCTGTTCAGTCATTTCCTTGTAATTTATATTACCGGAAATGGGCTTATCAAATTATACATAAGATTACTTTTCGATGTTTAGTTACAAGGATATTTATTTAACTAGTCTATTAGCTTAATTTATATATCATTATTGTAAGAATTTGTAGCTAAAGGATATAATTATGTAGCTCACACCATTTATAATATAATTATAACATTAAGCCACTAGTTTTAATTTCCGTTTCATCTAACTTTATAAGAATTATGGAAACACCTTTTGGTACTCTGGAAAAAGTGAAAGAATTTAAATTTCTGGTTTATCAGCAAGATGATTGAGATCTTAGCAATTATTTGACTAAAATAAAGTCCTTTGTACTTAGTTTCTAATAAAAAATACTGGTTTAAAAAATTACAAACTATCAAACTTTTTTAAATCCTTGATACATGTTTAAATTTTGTACAAATATATCCAATATTGAACCATATTGCTCTAAGTTTATCATCCCGAGACCATTACTTGACTTTGGCCCCATATTATCAACAAAATCCCTATCGAGCATGAGGGACACAACTAGGGGAGCTCCTACGGAACATAACGAATAGCATATTGTTGAATATGGGGCGTTTCCTAAATATGTCTTATCATTCATGTTGTTATGTTTAGGGTTTTTCTAATGAATATTGAATTTAATTGATCTTTCTTTCCAAAATTGTGCGCCCAACTTTTAGATTTTGGAGAGTAATTTTGGCTCATATTTAAGACGAGCAAACCCGTGCTTAAATTGCACAATACTCGTGTAAAAATAGACTTTGAATAAAATTTAAAAAAATCTCAAGTGAATAAAATACATAAAGGCTTAAATTAATCCTAAAACTATTATTAACTGACAATTTTAATAAGCTATAATTTTCTTGTTTACCAAAGCATTTCGCAAAGCTAAGAACTACTTAATTTTACTATTTTATAGATCTAGCTAAGCTCCTTAAGTTTTAAAAAATACTAATAGTTCAATTAAATTTTTATAAACAGAGAATAGAATTAATCAATTACAATAGCAAGCAAATTCAAGTGCGTCTGTTTTTATTTGTATACTAAAACAAACAATGGAGACATATTCACTACTCTATAAATACAACAATCATTACACAAATAACAAAACCACAAAGAAAAAACTTTCTGCAGATATTCCAAGATCACTTTTATTGTTACTCGACTCCCCAAATACAACAATGACTAACAACAACCTTTCTGCAGAGTTTACAAGATCACCTTTATTGTTACTCAACTCCCCAAATACAACAATGACTAACAACAACCTTTCTGCAGAGATTCCAAGATCACCTTTATTGTTACTAGACTCCCCAAATACAACAATGACTAACAACAACCTTTCTGCAGAGATTCCAAGATCACCTTCATTGTTACTCGACTCCCCAAATACAACAATGACTAAAAACAACCTCTCTGCAGCTATTCCAAGATCACCTTCATTGTTACTAGACTCCCTAAATACAACAATGACTAACAACAACCTTTTTGCAGAGATTCCAAGATCATCTTTATTGTTAATCGACTCCCCAAATACAACAATGACTAACAACAACCTTTCTGCAGAGTTTACAAGATCACCTTTATTGTTACTCAACTCCCCAAATACAACAATGACTAACAACAACCTTTCTGCAGAGATTCCAAGATCACCTTTATTGTTACTAGACTCCCCAAATACAACAATGACTAACAACAACCTTTCTTCAGAGATTCCAAGATCATCTTTATTGTTACTTGACTCCCCAAATACAACAATGACTAACAACAACCTTTCTGCAGCTATTTCAATGCCATCTTTATTCATATTACACTATATATTTAAATCATGAATATAGCTAAAATATGAAGGTGACGTCAGTGGCTTTGTTAATGATCATCAGGTCACAATTCTAAATATTTTATAGTATATTCATATATAGGATTTATTTCTGGAATATATGTTTATGAGATAAACGAAAATTTCATTAATTTGATGTCAGATATCCCCCAACAAGAGATGGGTACCTGAACTCTATCCATTTTAAACATGCATCTTGGGGGCCAGGGAAAGGGGCCTAAGAGGAAGAGGGGGACTTTTTCCATGAATGCACCAAGAACAGTCAGTGGCGAGAGGTGGTTGGCGGGAAGATTTTTCTGATAAGATCTCAAGAGGTACCCCCGACCCTAAATGGCCCCATAGCACCAGTGGTCTCAAAGATGCGCCTGGAAAGTGGAGGTTAGGGGGGGGATTTTTTGAATAAGGTCTCAAGAGGTACCCCCTACCCGAAATTGCCCCATAGCACCAGTGGTCTCAAAGATGCGCCTGGAAAGAGGGGGAGGGTGTTAGGGGGGGGGTTTTTGAATAAGGTCTCAAAGGGTACCCACCCAAAGAAGGACCTTATAGCCCCATCCGTTCGGCAGACGTATCAAGAGCGCAAAGTAGTTTTAAGGGGTGGGGGGGGGGGCCTTCATGACCTTCGGTAAAAAGTGCTGTAATTTTAATAGCGGTTGTACATTGTAAGGTCAACTCATCTTTCTCAATTCAAGTCTTCGTTTATAAATTTAGACCCATAAAATAATTAATATTGAGTTTGACGAGAATATTCACTTTAGTATTTAACAGTGTGTTGAATGAGTTAACTAGATGCTTTATACATCTATGTATGAAATATATTAATAGCTATTTATTTTTGGCAATAATGTTCGATAAGTAGCGCTATTTTTATAACCTCTTAAATTACACAAAAATACAGTTACTCTATATCTATTTTATATAAAAACAAAGGTCTAATAAAATATTTAGTGTGAACAATTGGTTTGTATTTTGTTTGAAACATTTTCAAACCATTAATTACTATAAGAATAACATTATTACCTAAACTATTCTTCTGATCTGCTTGTTACCTGGTTCAAGTATTCCGTTGTTCTACTTTGCTTGTTACCTGGTTCAAGTATTACGTTGTTCTACTTTCCTTGTTACCTGATTCAAGTATTACGTTGTTCTACTTTCCTTGTTACCTGGTTCAGGTATTACGTTGTTCTACATTCTTTGTTACCTGGTTCAAGTATTCCGTTGTTCTACTTTGCTTGTTACCTAGTTCAAGTATTACGTTGTTCTACTTTCCTTGTTACCTGATTCAAGTATTACGTTGTTCTACTTTCCTTGTTACCTGGTTCAGGTATTACGTTGTTCTACATTATTTGTTACCTGGTTCAAGTATTACGTTGTTCTACTTTCTTTGTTACCTGGTTCAAGTATTACGCTTTTCTACTTTCTGTGTTACCTGGTTCAGGTATTACACTGTTCTACTTTCCTTGATACCTGGTTCAAGTATTACGCTGTTCTACTTTCCTTGTTACCTGGTTCAAGAATTACGCTGTTCTACTTTCCTTGTTACCTGGTTCAAGTATTACGCTTTTCTACTTTCCTTGTTACCTGGTTCAAGTATTACACTGTTATAGTTTGCTTGTTACCTGATTCAGGTACAATACTTATCTACTTTGCTTGTTAACGGTCTGAGGTATAATACTTGAAGGATATAAAACATAATATTTTAATAAATTATATTTTAAACTCATGTGAGGAGTGAGATAATTGAGGTTGATACAGTTGAACTTTGATGAAGCATTGGAGGGAAAATTATTTGTTAAAACTTCAATCTTCAATCTAATTTCCCCCACCCCTAAATGAATAAAGTTATTCATCGCTAAAGTCAGGCATGACAAATTCTTAAAGGTAGTTACTAAAAGTAAACAAATATGGATGCAATGCTTAGGAAGGATTATTAAAAATATTTTTCATGCGAATTGCATTATACAACCTTTACTCTAACGAGAGCAGAGTGTAAGATGATATAAATTATAGGAAATGTATCAATATTTGTGTTGAGGAAGTTTAAGAATCTGTTTCCCGAGACAATAGTCCAAGCCTCTCTGAAACGTCATCAGCAATATGGTCTACTGCAGACCACGTGAGAACCGACTAACTCCTTCCTACAATAAGTTCACGTAAAAAAACACTTGGTCACACACATTGTACCGGTAACACATTTATGATTTAAAATTTCATTTCAGATTCAGCCTTTCTGTGTATATGTAGAGGATGTTTTGGAAAATCTCTTTTCTGGAGAGAATATTACGAGTTCCGGTTTGTATGTGCGCTGTAAATATTGTCCAGGGAGGGGGTAGGGGGCTTATCTTCCGGGCACCGGTAGAAAGTACCAGAACAGTTGGCCTGGAGTAGGGGAGGGTTGGGTAGTATGTGCTTCCTGACAAGTGAATAGCTCTTGGTTCTAATATCACCGACACAACCTCCATTTAGCGACACATAACAACAACAGGAAAGTATCTACATTTCCTTAGTTTTCAGGAAAACTAAATCAAGGAACAATTATATGTATTTTGTTCATAGTAAAACTGTAGTAGACGATAAATGAATAGATCCTCTGGTATTTTATTGCAAATATACTTTTCATAAATTGTTATTAATTTTTTAAAATTATTAAGTCAAAAACATTGTTTTTATGATTTTTAAATGGGAGCTACGTTTCTTTAAACATAATCATTGAAACAATTATAAGTAAGATTAAAATAAAAAATATAAGGATGTAACATATTGATCACGCTACTGTGAAGTGGGTTTTTATAGATTATTGTGTATAATTATTTTTGTTTTCATTCATCAGGCCCAAAATGTTAAGTATTTTGTGTCTAAGACAGAACTTTGTTTAGCTTTCAAATTTTCATTATTTAAAATATCGTATCTTTGTAAAGGTTATACAAAAATGACTTCCTCAACAAATATTTGGATAATACAATATAAAGTTTTTATTGCAGACAGGACACCAGGAACTAATATAATCATTTCACAAGAGTGACGAGGGATAGATAACCCCAGTCCAACTTTTATGTTTTGTTCCAACTGAAAAGTGACACTGAATTTTATAAAAACTTATTACAAATTGAACTAAAATAGTAGACAGTAATTTAATTTATTTTAACGAACATAACTAGTTTTAATGTTCAAATTACTAATTTAATTTTGGTGAATAAACTTATTTTATATAATATGGTTGAATGTATTCCTAACACTTTAATCAATGACTCAAACTATCTGCAAGTCCGGAGTGACAAAAATTATTATATTTCTAATAATGCATTAACAAAAATTAAAATTAACAAAAAATATACTTAAAATTTAACTGTGGGACCTTTTTAATGTTCCAAATGCAAAAAAAAAGTATATTATTGCAAGAACTTTCATAATAATTTAACTATCCTTGGATGAATTTAATCCTACACCTTCTTCAATCAGACTCTTTTAGAAATGATGGTTTCTTAATCACACCAAATGAACATAGGTCGCCAAGATATTTCGCCTTTTCCTTGAAAATCGGCAAAGGGGCATTGAATGCCGGCTGTAAATTGAAAAAAGTTGATGAGCCTCTAGTGCATTTATTAACTGTGTGAAAATTCAAGAGATCTCGATAATTATCATATTTAGATTACACACGAGGAGGTCTAGCGTTTCTAATTTGAAAATTATCTGGTTTAAACCACTTAACCTGATTTCCATTCATGTCAATTTTATTATTCTTAACATAAATTTATTTAGGATCACAAACTAGAGTTTGTTCAGTTCCATAACCTCCCAGTTCCTCTTGTTTGAAGTAGTCCGTCCTGCCGTATGCTAACATGAAGGATAGTAGATGTTAACATGCTCAGAGTCACTCTCCATAACCAAATGTCCCAGTTCAAAAAAAACAACAATGATCGATTGTTGGTATGTTCAGGGTCTGTACTGCGTATAACAGCACGTTAACTATATTCACATTTGTATTTTATCCTCTACATTTGTCAGAAACAATAAATAAATAAGGGGGCCGTCTGCCATGTTTCTTATGTATTCCAACAAACAGTATGCAAGTTCTACTGATCCTCATTTGGCGATTTTTCATGCCACATGTAACTCTTTGCTCTGTTGCAGCTGCCATCGTAGTTATTTGAACGCTAAAACTCTCCAACAACTGTTATTAATTCACTACTTAATTCATCACAAGATAGCTGCGACCTCACATAATCTATCATAAAGGCTAACTGAAGCAGTGGTGGCTTATCTACCACCAAATTACCATCCTTTGCGCAGATCGCACCCGGGTTCAAATAACGCGGCCCACTTCCTAATAGGATGTATGCCCATATTTACTAGCTATGGTAGTGGGCTAGGGTTGAGAAAGGTTGAATTCAAAGGAATTGTACCTATATTCTTGGAGGAGTGGTGAAAACCCATTTATTAAAATATCCTCAGAATACCCTAATGCAATTCAAACACAGATATCTCTTTCACCAGCAGTCGAGCTTATTCTGAGAGCCACTCATTGGTCTGAAGATCAAGTTAGTGGAAGGGCCAGGTTCACAAACCTGGGGCGTGTTGCAGGATACATGTACACATGTAATTAGACTCTGTATTTTGTTTTCTGAAGTTACTCTTTGAGTTAATTATCAGGAAACTTATCGAGAAGTTGTGTTCCTAGTAAAGGCGCCAACGTGGTGTGTCTCACAATAGACCGACATGCCATAACTAGGGGACTACCTCTCGGCCACAACCGTCAGTCACGTGAGCATTTCCGTGAGCACGAGCTTACAAACGCAGGCAGGTCAAGTGAACTTCGGAGAATATTGTGAAATAAACTTTTAAATATCTAATGTAATTAAGTAGAAACAAGTTTCTTGCACGCACAGTTCAAGGTATTTGTAATAAAAAAAAAGGAAAATAAACAGCACTAAGAATAGTAGCGAATATTGGCGTGGGGAGGAACGTAAAATACCTGATACGTTTTTCAATTTAATTCCATGACAAATTTTCTTAGTTGGACTTACGAATATACAACCCGTGTTTTAGAAATACAACAATTCTTGGCACTTTATAAGCAATATAGAACGTTACCCTCGCATATTATTAGTCCCGTGACGTCAGATAACCCCCAGGTTTATCACAACGTGTACAGTCCGATCCAGACTCACACACAGCAGGCTAAAATTGACTATTTAAATTCCCTTACGCAATAGTAACGGTGTTTTTGAGAAATATTTCGTGAATTATTTCCCAGTAAAGCTTAATAACCTTAATAAATTTATCAAGTTGTATAGTAAAGAGAAAAGCAATTTGTCCTAACAATTTTGTATTTTATAAAAATGTTGTAACTGATTGTGAATTATCTTTGTTTTTGTCTCGATAAAATATTACATGTTTGTGAAAGAAAATCAGTTCATTTAAGTAAACTCTTTCTAGAAAGATTCGGAATAGATGACTATATTCTAGCAATAAAACCATATAATATGTAACTTTACGAAGTGGAAATTCAAGAAATGTATCATATTGCGAGACTGATGTGTTCAACCCAGTAAACCATGAATGTGATACCCTTTGGAAAATATTACTAACCAGCCTTTACCCGCAGCTTTTCTTGCGTTAATATAAGTTTTTAAAACATGCCCGCTAAAACAATAAGGTTTAATAACAGAGTTTTTAATTTCCTGTACGAAGAAGAAATCACACAACATATTAAGTAGATGATGAAAACTGTATAGTTGATAAAATGTGTATTAAAAATGTAATGTAATGTAATTATTTCTGTTTAAAACTAGACTCACAGAATATTTGTATTAATTGAAAGAAATAAAGTAACAATTTAAGGAAATGACGCCTTGTAAATGACGTCAGCTGTTTTATCATCAGAGGCGAGCAGTTACAGGTTGCTGCTAGAACTATCACAGTTTGCTGCTAGAACTATCATGGGTTTCTGCTAGAACTACCACAGTTTGCTGCTAGAACTATCACAGCTTTCTGCTAGAATTAGGATTGCTGCTAGAACTATCACAGTTTTCTGCTAGAATTCGGGTTGCTGCTAGAACTATTACAGGTTGTTGCTAGAAATATTACAGGTTGCTGCTAGAACTATCATGGGCTGCTGCTAGAACTATCACAGGTTTCTGCTAGAACTATCACAGGTTGTTGATAAAAATATCACGGGCTGCTACTAGAACTATCACAGACTGTTGCTAAAACTATAATGGGTTGCTGCTAGAACTATTACGGGTTGCTGCTAGAACTATCACAGGTTGCTGCCAGAACTATCACAGTTTGTTGCTAGAACTATCATGGGTTGTTGCTAGAACTATCACAGTTTGTTGCTAGAACTATCACGGGTTGTTGCTAGAACTATCACGGGCTGCTGCCAGAACTATCACAGTTTGTTGCTAGAACTATCATGGGTTGCTGCTAGAACTATCACAGTTTGCTGCCAGAACTATCACAGTTTGCTGCCAGAACTACCATAAGAACACACTAAGTGTAGTTCTCCATGTGAGAAACGCTTGCCACTGAGATCAACGCCTTCCTCCTTCATTGTTTGTCCTTGCTTGTCCTTGGTCATCGCATGGCAAGCATTGATAGTACAGAGAGTGAATGGGTGGTATGAACGGACTAGGGGAATTAAAAACGTTGACAGGGTAGTGCCTATGAACATGTAATGGCTTTATGGCACTTCAAACTGGTCTAAAATACAGTTGTTAACTCTACAAGCCGATTAATTTTGGAGTTAGAATAGCTTGCTCCTGGAACTAATAAATAAGCTGGTCTTACAGAAGATGTATATCAGGATAAATAAAATAGGACAATTCTTGAATATAATGACCACGACACAAATCTGGGAGATATTCAAGAACTCCTTAACTTCGTGCTCTACGAAGAATCCATTGCCGAGTCTCAACGATATATCGACAAATAGGTCTAGTTTTTGCCCTCACACGGGCAGAAGCGCAGCTCTATTTAGGCCTAGGTCATCTCATTCCGAAATATAAGAGATAATTTTTGCAGTAATTTTGATGTGAATCCTTGCTTCTATGTATTGTACACGACAGTTTGGTTGTTAGAAATGTCACAGGCAGTGATCTGCCTCCTTTTAACAAAGTAGGGGTGGTTTACCTGATTAAGACACTGCAAAAGCAAAACATTCTTCAAAACTGAGATTAGCCCAGAATAAATAATTAATTATAAAATTATTTCCTTTACGTTCTTACAGGGAAATTTTAAAAGATCACTTTGTCTACAGGATCTTGAATACTCTACAATGCTTTTATGTCAACGTTAAGTTGTACTGGTCCTTATTCATCTCCATCAATAATTCTTTATAGGTTATAAATACAAACTAATTGTCGGGTAGAAGAAGACTAAGACTAATCCCGGTCTTGTCTGAGGGAGACCTTACAATTTGGTTGGTTTTGTCTAACCTGCATTAAAAATGAAGTCTAAAGTTTCCAACATTTTATATAACCTGATTCTATATTAAATATAATCCAAGATATTTTCTGTGTGCGAGCCAAAGTGGGGGAGGATCCATCACATGAAACATATTATTATGATGGAGATTAAATATCTGTGAGGAAGATGCGGCTTTTTATAGAGCACTTCTACAGTGTGAGTTATCCTCTTAATCTCCCAGCGCTTTACAAACTGACTGGTAAGATGGGTGGGTTGGGTCATTTACGGTATGTAAGTTTTCTAATGAAGTTTTACCTTTGATGATATGAAGATGAATTCTCAAATAATAACACACTGTGTTATTTGGGTGTACGGGACATAATCACGCATAATTCCTCTTAGGGGTTCCTCAACAAAATCACCTTGATTCTTACACTGGTAATTCATGAAACAGCCTCATAGTAAGTAAGCTTTTTCGCATAGGGATAGGATATTGGGAGTACAATTTGAAGAAGGGGGATATGGGTTTGTTTCAGGAGTTATTTGGGATGTGAGTTACAATATTTGTTTTAAAATATGCTAATTGTCAATACTTTAGATGGGCAGATAAATGCATAACACCTTGAATAGTACCCATTTGCATTTCCCCCCCTCATCACTCAAGCTAATACTACTAAATGTCCTTTGATCACTGCCCTTACTTACATAATTACTTAATGAGTTCGATGAAAATGCACAGCTGCACATTAATGCGAGTATCCAACTCTTGTCTATTTCCAACAACCAATAATGGACCATGGCAGACCACCCTCCATCATCGGGATCCGTCTACGGTATTTGGGAAACCCATCATGCCCATCAACGTAGATTTTTGAAAGATATTTGGATAGATTTTGTTACACGCACGGACACGATGGATTCAAAAGTCTATATGGGGCATGTACCATGTGCCAAGTTACACTTGCATACAGTTGCGAGCCAATGTTTGAATCAGGAATCTCTGATATTATTAAAAAATCTATATATACGGCTGCCTACTAGGAAACTTTGAGGAAATTAGTTTTATTCAATGGTTTTCATATGAAAGTGCAATCTATTTCCTGAGTCGTTGCAGTGCCCAGCAACCAATTTCAGCACCTAACAAGAAACTGAAAAGAATCAGCACCTCTCAAGTCGAGATCATGTCTTGCAAGGAACAACTACTCTTGCCGTTGCTAATCAGGAAAAGAAGACATAGAAACAGAAGATCTACTATAAATGAGATGTTATCTTCACGTAAGGACAATGGTTTATGTTAGACATTATTTGATGACCTCTGCGCTGAAGAAAAAAAATTCTTCACTTATTTATGGATGTCAAGAGCATCATTCCATGAACTTTTAGCTACAGACATAACAGAAACCAACACTCAATTTCGAAAATGTATTATTTTTTATATAATCACAGATTAATATTGAAAAATAAACAGGTGAAACAATGATAAAACGTAAACAAATGTTTGCAAAAACAGAAGCAATACTACTACCGTAAACAAAATGTTATAAAAACAAAGTACCCAGAGGCAGACACCACTGTGAGAGGCTGTGATGGGGTTGTCTGCGATATTACGGTTGGGACATCGACATCGATGTTATCAGGACAATTATCGATCACAATAACATCGAGATTTTTCGATAGTCCACTGTTTTATATGGAATTATGAAAAACATAAAAAAGTATTAGGTTTAAAATAAATAATAAATGATTTTATAACGTGCTTTTAGAAATACTTGAGAATACCAATATATTATTGAATTATAAGATGGGTTAGGGTCATTTATGAAGGTCAGTTTCATGCAATTGGTCTCTTGGTATAAACGGCTACATTTGAAACAATGCCCCACTACAGCGCGTGAAACATAAAGTTTCAACCGAATTTTCGGGTCAATTCTATGCTCCGCAACTCGATGGAAACTGTATCCGACCATGAAATAGATTGCAGGCTACTATAAACGCTCACATTTGACCCAATGTATTTTAATATCACATGAAATTGATTGCATGTAACTAATTTCCTCAAAGTTTCCTACTATAAAGGCAGCCTTAAGGTTTTTTCCCCCTCAAATAATAACATTAGCATTAACAGTAATTTATCAAGTTCATCAAGTCTTGAAAAATATTCAAATGAAATATTCTATTTATTATATATTTGTTAAACGCTGAGTTATAGTTCAATAAGTAAACACGCAAACGTTTTTACCAATTTGAGTAGTCGTTTCAACGGCTATAAGATTTCTTTTTGGATTAATTACTCTTTGGATTTCAAGTTGAAATATATCCTAATAATTCTCTTTGCATTTTAATCATATATATTTACTTAATCACCTTCAAATCGGTAGAATATTCACGGATTTTAAATTCTCAGATGCCACTTCCAACCTCAATGAAATATCAGCTTAGTGATATGATAATACCATCATGGATAAAATATCCTAATAATTTTAAAAAATTCATCACAATCAGTTAAGTGGTTCCAGAGCTTAGGCAGCAAACACACAGACCGGAACATTGTTTTATAATAATTAGAGATTTGTTTCCTGTATAGTTTGATCACCAAAGAAAATATCACTTCAAATCCAAGGCAAAATTTTAACTTGATAACAAAGATAGATCTTTAGACTGTAAAAGATTATGGAAGTAGCAAGGTCTAATCTTCACAGAACTACTATTATTAAATGTCTGGAGTTGAAGATAAAATATAGTTTATACATTTTGTATGATTACAAAGGGACATACATATGACTATGCACTCTATTTGAGGAATACTATATTATTTATGTAAACAATTTGAGACGTCTATTAATTGAGCTGCGTGCTTTCGGAGTGTAATAAACACAGCTCTTGATATCGCTCTCTACAAGTAGAGAATGAAAGGAACTCACCTCATTTATTCATTTTTGATAAATTAAACTAAAACATGGTATATCATTATTTATAAATTAAGTTTCATGCGCGTATTTTTTCATTTATGAAACCAATGTTGACCTTCAGGTTGAGATAAACTCATTATTCACTGTCTGGCTGCACACAGGTTATATAATAAAGAACTTATTTTTACTAGGCCTAGTTTGAAGAATAAAATCATCAACAGTATTAATTTAGTCATTTAAAAACATGAACCTAGGCAGTGGGTCTCACTGGTGCCTGATGACAATGACTTGTTTGTAAATATGAACTACATTGGATGATTCCTAGATATAACGTGGTGTCCTGGTTGCAAGTACGGCCGGACTACTACACCCCTTACTATTGTATCGACATTTTAACACACTCAATCAAACGTGACTTATGTTTCTCATGATAGATATTCATTATCAAGACCAAGTAGATTTTTTTTTACAAAAATTAAAAATAAAGAAAGTTTCAAAATCAGAAGATATTATGTTTATATTTTTGGTAAACCGGTATGTTTAAATAAACCCAAATTCCTTAAAATAATTAATTAAAACATATAGCTATTGTATGTGACTGTATTATAAAGGGAAACGTATTAGTTATGAACAATGATTTAAAATACTTAACAAAATATGTAGCTTAAGTTTTATCTCAGTTGGCATAAGGAGGTAGTTAATCTTTATTATTAATTTAATTTATAAAATAAATGTTCGAATCTCCGAAACTTCAACTTGACTTCGTAACAAACATAAGAGTTGACTTAGTTTCAAAACAAATTCTGGTTTCAAAGCTTCGCCATAAAAATATTTACAGCTAAAAAATACTCAATTTATGTTCAATTATAGCCATTCTAAGCGGTTTGGTACATTAAAAATAAATATCTATATGGCAAAAAATCTGAACAAATTGAATTACATGTTGTGATAATAACTTGATTTGTCATAATATCAAGAAATATTACAAATATTTGTGCTATAAAACATATCCCAAGTAAATTTAGAGCATACAGTTATAAAAATAACCGATTCGGCTTCGAGAATATTTCGCTTCGAATTGAAAAAGTGGACATGACACACCCATAATTCATAATACTATCTATAAACTTGCATAATTGTTACATACACCAACAATAAATAGTTTAAGTTAATGCCATGATATGAGACTTACCTTGCTAGTTAATGTGAGTTTACTCATGAACTAAAAATCTTTTCGTAAGTTTGAGAATTAACCTCATCTTAGTGCTAGGAGCTCGAAATAAAACTAATCCCATGAAACTATAATAACATGACACCCTTGGATCCATTTCATGTTTTTTAACCGTGCCATGAGGGGGAGGGGTGTGTATGAACCCATCCAATTTCAAGCTATATGTGGAGACTTAACGAGATCCTCCTCTCTTGGTAGCTAACGTGAGAGAGTCGCACACTTAATGGGAGCGGTAATGAGAGTTACTTGAAACAAGCAGCCATCTTGTATCTCACTAGTCAAGTGGGGAAGATAAACTAAAGCTATATAGAGGTGGTAGCGTAGTTACGTAACTAAACCATTATATTCCATGTTTGTAAAACACTCTTTTAGAAGAGTGTATTTTCATTATTTATTATGTTAAAGTTATATCAATTATATGTTTTGTGCAGCAATTTAGATTTGTAGGTATATTTTTTAAACTTTAAATGAACTAATCAAATTAATACAAGATATATGTATTTTAAAATTAAAGAAATTTTACAAACATTTTTTTGACCATAAATTAATGGCTGTCTATATAGGATAACCAAGAAAGAACAAGTAAAATAATGATATTACTTGATATTTCTGGACATTAAATCTTTTTTAAGGTACCCATTACTATTTTATTGTAATAATCATTAATATACGAATGTGATTAATATTTTATTATGTTTTTATGATTATACTCAACTTTGTCACTTCCAAAATAAATAAGGTATAACACAACATAAATCCCATTTGAAAGTTTACAAACGAAGCCTTATTTAGGTGTAATCTAATGTAATCTAAGAAAATGTAGTAACTACTTTGAATAACTATATTTATCTAATTTATCGATTAGAAACCATGCTATTAAAATCTTGATTACTTTATTCTAGACCGAACTATTTTTATTATAATTACTACATATGTGGAACTGAACACTATAACTTTTAATTTTTCACATTCAGCAAACTGAAAGGTTTTAGATAAACTCTAATATAAAATATCTAAATTAGCAAATTAAAAGTATGCAACTATACAAACATACAATGCAGAGCTTTATCATTTCAAGTATTTAGTGAAAATTTGAAAAATACCAATATAATATAGTTAAAATATAGTGTGTTATAGATTAACACTAAATTTGCCCTTACACTCAGTATGAATGATTCACCCTTACACTCAGTATGAATGATTCACCCTTACACTCAGTATGAATGATTCACCCTTACACTCAGTATGAATAATTTTCCACTATACTCAGTCTGTAGAAATACTTAAAAACTACAGTCGGGACCTCCAGGTTTGCTCAGGAACTCATGTTCAACAATTTATATAATGCTACTACAACAATGGTAAATCTAAAATATACAAAGAACAACAATGTACAAAATACACAAACATAGATCACTGAAGATATGGTATTGGGTGAAACTGAAACGATTTGTACGCCACAGTTTTATATTTTAATGAACACAATGACTTGTTTGCTAAATGTTTTGTGGACTTTCTAAAATAAGTTGGTTGTCCGGATGTGGCCAGTAGTCCGTAGGTTGCCGACCGCTTCTCTAGAGCATGATTGGACATGTCAAATATTGGCTAATAGGCTGTGAAACAAGCTCTAATGGTATATCTATTTCCACTCGCATAGTTTGAACTATTAAATATATATATATATATATATATATATGTGTGTGTGTGCATATATTAATATACATACATAGGCTTTTCTGAAACCAATAGTCCAAACTGCACATTTAGCTTGTTTGAACCATAAGTAATTAAAAATCCCTGTTCTCTTACATGCAGAAAAGTATGCTAATGCCATTAAATTTTGTTCTAAGTTTTGGCGTACAGCACCGGGGGAGCAAAGATGTTCAACCATGCGTGTACAGCAGGTTGCATAGGAGTTAGGCATGAGGCACTACACACCTCGACATCTTGGAGCATGGCAGCAGAACATACCACAATTGATAGCAAGCAACAACCCAGTCATTCTAGAAATAGGATTAAGTTCTGAGGGGTATCATTAACGGTCCTACATCACAGTAAGTGCTCACCATTATTACATGTGCAGTGCCACACGCCTAACTCCCATGTAACTGGTTGTACACGCATACTTGAACAGCTTTGATCTCCAGGCACTATACGCCAAAATTTGAACAAAATTTAATGGCATTATCATAGATTTTCGGATGTAAGTGTACAGGGATTCTGTATTTACTTTTGGTTCAAACACGCTATATGTGCAGTTTTAGCCATGAGTTTCCGAACACCCTGTATATATGTAGCGGGATCATCTGTCCCTGCCGTACAAATTACGCCAGATAGAGAAAATTACTTCCCACAATAAAATATATATTAATGTTATAACATACCACGCCTGGGAGAAAGGCTCAATGGGAATAGTTTCACGGACACGCACAGACCGCCATTAAACTCCGTACTCGACGCTACTGGACCACCAACTGTACTGAGTGGGCTAGGGCGCGCACATCATTGTCTGCTAGATTCTAGAAGTTTATCCAGCATCCCTTCCCCCCACGCTTCAGTTCAACTTGTACAAGACGCCTGGGTCCACTGGACACATCTTGTATTCGACAACTAGCGTCGCTCCTCTCCGTTCAACAGCCTAGAAGATATTGGCGTCACGATGATGGTACTGTCAGGCTCCCCCGCCAGACGAAAAAACTGCTCGTAAAATATACAGTCTGTATTTACATTCGAAGGAGACGGAAGCTTTACGTTCAGAGTCATTTAACTTTGTTAGGATTATCGTCTCAAGT
This sequence comes from Timema californicum, assembly GCA_902141385.1. Taxonomy (NCBI): domain Eukaryota; kingdom Metazoa; phylum Arthropoda; class Insecta; order Phasmatodea; family Timematidae; genus Timema; species Timema californicum. Next base: position 35,088 of record CABFOW010005193.1, read on the forward strand.
GTGTGTCACTCGTACACTGCATTATGTATAGTTGGTGAGGTTTTGTTAGTCTTAGACAAGTTGATCACACCATGAGATATCTTTCATCTCTCTTGTTCTTTCTACTAGGTCCTTAAGACCGGTAGTTTGATTGGCGTGTGTCTCACTCCCCGGCCTGTATGACCATGTTCTGGTATGCAGTGCCACCTGTAAGTTGTTCAAGGCCTGTTATTGAAACCTAGGTACATAATTGTTTGTTGTTATTGTGAACTGATGCTCATTGTTGTTCACATCGTTTGGGGCGCGCAGCTTGTTGATTTGTCGCCAAGTTGGACGTTCATGTTTGTTTGGTTTCCTTCTGGAGCCACATGGGAGCTCGCTGATTTTCCATAACCTTTTTCTGAAATGGAGTTTGTGTCTTTGTTTGGGTGTGTTCAAACTTATGATCTCTGGCAGTTAAAATTAGTAACAAGCTGGTCCTTGCTATATAGAGGACTAATCTCGTGAACTACCACTTTCTATAAGATATAATCCCGGTGTTTCTATGACTGAGACAGGCGGACAGTTGTCTGTAGCTTGTGTAATCTATTCTAGATGGTTAGCATTCCAATGCTAGCTTCACTGGTGCATATCGTTCTCACTTCTTATAATAGGATTATTCAGTCTTGTGTTGATTCTGACCATATCTTGTTGGTCAGTTTTAGTTGTTTGTTGCACCAAATTTACCAAGGCAACTATAATGTGTTTGTGGTCTTTGTCTCCCAATTGGGGAGTGACATGAATCAACCCCTTGTTCTGTCTTTTTTACTAGGAAGTGTAGCTATACCACTTTTAAGAATGGGGCGATAATTAATACTACCAGCCAAGTTGGGTAGTCTGGCCGAGGGACTAGGCCCATGGCGCTTCACGCCGTGTTCCCTCTAGGAGTGTATCTGTTACTAAACTAATTGTTGTGTTAGTTTTTGTTTTTTTGCCCTTTTGGCCAGTCAACATAGAAAACTATGGATTATGCTTTAGTCACTATTTTGTAATTGTCTATTTTGTTTTCCCCATTAAACTCTTATGTGAACTTGCATTTTAATCTGATGATTTCATGTTTAATTTCCCTGTGATTGTAGTATGCGTATTTAGTATTAACTAAAGCGTAGATACATATATATTGAACACTATTTTTAATTATTATTTTTATTATTATTATTAGCACCGCGTCTTACTACCCGTTCGGGTTATACGCACTTACGCTAATGTGTAATGATAGGGTGATTGTGAAATGAAATGGAGGACCTACAGTTTAACGTGGAATCCGAACCACGGTGGAGGCCTGGCATTCCTCACATTCACAAGATGTCTTGTCAGAGGGGAAGGAAGGGTTTGGTAATAAGATACATCTGTGCCGGGACCGAGGATTGAACCCTGGCCGCCAGCACAGAAGTCAGACACCTTACCCCTAGACCACCAGGTCACCTTATTTTTAATTGAAATAACTATAGAGTAGAGAGTATTCATTTACTGGTAAGTCTTATATTTAATATATTAATGGTGTCGCCCTTCTTTTTGTGGCTATAAACAAGAGTATTTGATTGAACCTGACATATATGAAATAACATAAGTTTATTTATTTAATTTGGCTTATAATAAAATAGGCTGATATCCTTTAAGCTGGGTTATGTATCCTGTGCGTTAAGTATATTTTCATAGCCTATTTTGCTTTATTGCAATGCTATATAGTTGAGCTATGTTAGGCTGTTCAAATATAAGCTTTGCTAATCGTTTCAGTCTATCAATCAGATTAAGCTAAACATTTTTTTTACGCTAACAAAGATGCTAAAAGCATTTTTATATACATGCTAGCTATACTATATTCATACCTTAAATCATGTGTTCCGCAGCTGTCACGTTTGATAGATATTATCAATCCTCGATGTTGAACGCAAAACTGTATTTGTATATTCAAATGTTCATTCTTAAGTAAATCACATTACTAAAGCATATCGGTGAGAAAGGTGTCCCCAATTTTCTCTCACTGTAATGAATTGGTTAGATGATTGCCTTCAATGTTTACCTAGATGGTTGATATAGAAATATATTTTTCTGTTCATATAAATGTATGCTGCAGTCCAATTTTAATAGCAAAAACCTTCACTGACAGCCAGAAAAGTTACTAGGTCTACTATTTATAGGTCAAGTCACGTGATTCACAGCTATAGCTTTCGATATATATTATTAATATCTATAAATGACAATGATAATATAGCAAAATGCTATCAATGTTGAAAACAATGAGCCATGTTACTATTTTCTAAAAGGTGATCCTCACCACATCTCACCATATGTAGGTTAACGAGGTGAGATGCATACAAACAATTCAAAAAACAAATATATTCTCTGGTTATAGATTTCCTTCTTTGACAGAAAATACAATATATGGTCGTAAATATCAACAAAACAAAGTAAAAATAAATATTATTAGCTCCGCGTCTTACTACCCGTTTGGGTTGTACCCAGTTACGCTAATGTGTAATGGTAGGGTGATCGTGAGATGAAATGGAGGACCTACAGTTTAACGTGGAATCCGAACCACGGTGGAGGCCTGGCATTCCCCACATTCACAAGATGTCTTGTCACAGGTGAAGGAAGGGTTTGGTAATCAGATAAATGTGTGTTGGGACTGAGGGTAGAAAAAATATACATATTCACATAGAAATATAAATATCCAAATGTCACATCAATGTTTTTTAAAACCTTTTCTTTTTACCTGTTAAGGCTCTGCACATTCATAAATTAAGTTCGCCTCACTGGTCGAGTATTCTAGGGCGTCCCTCTCACAATAGACTGGATTGTGGATTACGAGGATGTCGGGGCGTGAAAACAAGTCGGGTATACTAGGTGTAGTTTTTACTCGTGGTTTTCCACTCTCCTTCCAAGAAAAAGTGGGTAAACTCTCTCTAAATTCAACATTCCTTATCCTTTATACGTTAGCTTTCTTAATACATATGGAATGAATATAACCGGAACAGGTGTTGGGACACAGGGGAAATAGAGATAATGATAAAATATGGACGAGAAGGATAGAATATCAGAGGTAAACTTGCATGTGAGAGAGGGATAGCTAGTCACACCGTTCCCTAGTGAAAATAAAATATTCATATAGACAAAAAAAATCCGTACATAATCCATTCTCACTAATCTTCTAAACACCTCCCTATCCTTGCATACTACCCCCACCTCAACAACATCCATAAACCGAGTCATACATACTCTGTTATTATTTGAAACTCTTCAAATTTCTCTTTTACACACATTTGTCTACAGCGTGTATCAACGTCTTAAATGGCTTCCCTCTTCCTTTTGATCAATACACTCTACCGTAATATATTTGTTTCGTCACTCGATCCACACTAATCTTCTCAACTTATTCAAACCAACGAAACACGATTCGTTCACATTTACATATTGTATACTCTTCCAAACCAACATCCCACCCAGCTCCTATTCAACTAATCCCTGAGATGCACTCACCCGTCTGCCAATTTCAACATCCATTCTTACATTTGTAGAGAACACTCTGTCCAGATACACAACATTAACTTGCTCTTACAGTGTTTCATACACACATACATACTAAGCTGATAATCATTTCCTGATCCATCTTTGTCTTAGATACAGTTATTATAAGATATATTATGCCTATAACCACATTCAAACGATTCAAAGTATTCCTTAATTTACCTTCATGCTTTCCCAATAATACGTCATCTTCACTCTCCCATTTGCACGCCAACCACGTCCTCACAAGCATCCGTCACACAACTTTCCATGAATATATTAAAAAACCTTGGATACATAAAAAGCCTGGTATAATATCCTGTTCGATGTCATTTCATTCGCTCAAAGTTCCATTCTCGCTTGCGCACATTTTACTTATATCATACACCACCATTATTGAATTTAACAATCATGTATCCACACCATACACTCTAGGCGCATTCCTTAACATATTCCTCCTATTCACCCGAACCTACAATTTATCTAAACCAACTAATTCACAATAAACTTTCCTCATGAATGCGATATATTTCTCACTCATTTGTTGCAATGTAAATATCTGGTCCATGCAGCCTTTACCTGACATAAAACCCCGTTGCACCCCATATTTTGTCCGCACCCTCTCAACTAAGACTCCCCCGAAAACTCTGCCTGGATAATTAACAAACTAAATGCTCTATAATTCTTACATTCACTCTTACTGCCTTTCCTTTGCCTTTGTACAAAGTAACAATGACACATTCTTACATTCACTCTAACTGCCTTTCCTTTGCCTTTGTACAAAGTAGCAATGACACATTCTTACATTCACTCTAACTGCCTTTCCTTTGCCTTTGTACAAAGTAGCAATGACACATTCTTACAGTCATTATAAACGTTCGAAATGCCAACTCACACAATCTGGCAAGTAGTACCATGCCCAATAAATTTCGCATTTTATTTGTTATCCTATCTACAACAGCAACTTTTTCATTATTTAAAACTTTGATAGCTTAAGCGTCATTAATTCTTTAGCCCATCATAACATTTTCCTTATTTTCTGCTACTGTCTCTACGCCATGGCCACACAATTGCTCGACATTTAATCCCAGATCATATAGTCACGATCATTCAGGATGCCATAAGAATTCCCTTTCCCTCCTTGTTTCTTTCTATTTACTCGTTTCCAGAACAATCTCTTATTTGCTTCAAAATTATGCTTGAATTCATCTTTCCCGCTTTGTTTATCACCCATAATCTCTTACGTCTGTTTCACTCTTCACATACATTATTCGTGTGCGTGTTTCTTTCTTTCCTTCCACTTGTCCATTCCATCGTACATCTTTTTTAAGTTTCCCGCCACCTCACACCCTCACACATCTTTCACGCACTCAACTACAGCCTCTTTTAAACTGTTCTAAGTTTATTGAATAGAATTAGAATGTATTTCAACATTCCATTCATGCTCTTGTAAAGTTAGTTTTTCACCTCCTGGCAATCTTTTTTATTGCTCTTCACGCTTTTTTATCATGCAGTTTTCCCCCTCTCACGTTACTTACTTAACACTCTTGAACTATTTCCTACCTAGGTCAACTACTGAGACAACTAGGAAGTAATGTTTTCACACCTAGCTCCACGATCAGCTCTGGTATTCTTTGCTAAACTACCCCGGAACAGATCTATCTGATTGCCAAACCCTTCCTTCACCTCTGACAAGACGAGAATTAATCACATCTTGTGAATGTGTGGAATGCCAGGCCTCCACCGTGGTTCGGATTCCACGTTAAACTGTAGGTCCTCCAGTTCATATCACTGTCACCTTACCATTATACATTAGCGTAAGAGCGTATAACCCGAACGGGTAGTAAGACGCGGTGATAATAATAATAATAATAATAATAACTTCCGTGAAATTAAATATTTAGTTTTTAATTGCCATAAAATATTAATATCAGTGTTTTTAATTCACTTCAAGTGCAAATATAGGCGAAAATAAATAATTTATTGCCGAGCACCGAAAAAAAATCTACTATAGAAACAAATTTCTATTAATTGTATAAAATCTAATCTTTGGATTGTTTTAGTTTTTTTGACAATTAATAAAACAGATAAAAAATACAAGTTGGAACAGAACATGGATGTAACTTTATCCGAGTGTATACACCTTGTCGCTTGATTTGTAAAATTAGAAGAATATAAAGCTAAAAGTATTATTATATTGTCCGAATGTATAGATATTGCCCCTTGAGCGTCAAGATGCAGACTCGGCTGTTAGGGCGCAACAAGTTTCAAGCTCAACTTGACATGAAGAGCTGATTGTTATCACTATACTGGGAGTCCCCTTCAACAATAAAATAACAATAGGGCAAGTCTGTCAGCTGAGCGATGAGTTGGGAGGTCGTGCCAGAACATTCTCTTGTGGCAAATTAAATCTGTATAGTTCGAGGTGGGTATCTTTACCTAGCACTGCTCTGAGTGCTGATGAATGGCGTCTTGGAAGAAAATGATGTCAAAAAATTGAACAAATTTATTTTAAGATACATTGGGTACTTCTTGTGTTTGGAGATTCTGTTGTTCAAGACAGAAGCCTCCAGAATGAAGTACTTACAAACCGTAATTATTTTCATTTTTCAGGGTAATTACGTGATCTCAATAGCTCGNGGGGTTGATACCATTCAAATTTTATTTTGTCCATGTCGTCGTGCCATAGATTTTCCTTTCCTGGAATAGACTGCCAGCTATGACGGGAAGATCGGAGTTTGATTCTGGTCAGGTGGGTTTTCCCTAATTGGTTTCCCCCTCTTTCTCCAAGAAAATGTGGATACACTTCCTTCAAATTCAATCTTCCTCATCCCTAGCTCATTATTGTAATTAGTACATATCTGGTAGTAAGATTTGGTGCTTAAAGAACCATCACAATGACCTCAAGTAATTTGAAATGTAAAGTATCCTTCAAATCATGTTCATGGGAAGACGAAAACCACCATTTTGTTTGTAATGATAATCGATGCCGAGGTACAAAATTTAATCCAAATCGTTAGAGCAGATTTCGAGAAAATCTATTTGACCTCTTTTTGCCCTTCAGTAAGCCACCCTTGATTTTAAAGTTTGGTATCTAATTCCAAAAAAATCCTTAGGGGAAATTTATGAAAACGCTAAGCACCAAGTATTAGCATTAATGGTAGAATAGTTTCGGTTTTTGGCCAAGTTACAGACAGACAGACGGACAGACAGACGGACAGACGGACAGACAGACGGACAGACGGACAGACAGACAGACGGACAGACAGACGGACAGACGGCATAGCGAAAACAACTTTTCAGTTTCAGAGGGTTATGAAACGTCGTCATTTATCAAAATCTCGATTTCAAATGATTTTTTTTTTACGATAACAATCGAGATAAAGTACAATATATATTTTATTGGTTCGTAGAACTTTTAAAATAAAGTGACAAATATATTTTATATTCATAAAATATTTTTTTAAACAATATAACTCTAATAAATTGATTTAATCATTATTTAGATTTTAACTAGATATTTTGATGAGCTCAATCGAAATAAAATGTAATTTAAAAAAAACTATTGAAAAATACTAAAAAAATATACTTCGTTCATTCAGAAGTCGGATATTGAAATATATAAATGTTAATTTAGATTTAAAGGGGGGGATTGTTGGATACAACATTGAAAATAATTTTATTTGTATAACTGAATGATTTGAAATTATCTTCCATAGATATAATTGATAGCTTTATTTAAAATTAAAATCTCATGGCCCCCGATAATTTAGAAGAAATTGAGACATTACGGCGGCCAAATTAGACTTAAATTACTTTGTTTCTTAATGATCCTTTCATAAACTTCTGTGGGCTTAATTTTTGATGAATATTATTAATACAGATGAAATAATATTAATAATAGAGTTAATGTATGTATTCAATTTTATATCAGAATAAATTGTCTCCATTTTCTTAACTGTTCTTTCTGTAAAAATTCGACCAGGGCCTATATCTTAGTCAACCTCAGTGGTCTTGGTATGAAGTACTCGTCTCAGAACCCGATGTTCGCGGGTTCAAACCCAGCTGGGGTTGACAGAGATTTCTTTCAGAGGGGAAGTAAAGCCATAGGTCCCATGTTGATTGTGGCATGTGGAATGTATGTGAAAACACCTAGCCTGGCAGAATTGGTTGGTCCTTTCGCTCTCACTCAAAGAAACTCTTTTGTGCTGGCATAATCAGTGAGTTCATAAAGTTCAAGTTTAATAACTCATATAAATACTATATCCCTTACTTTATATTTTACTGCTCATATTGAGGGTTTTCATTTGTCCTTTCTTGGAAAAATTTGAATAAAAACATTAACTCTATTATGGTTGAGTTCGCCCCTTCTCATTATAATTAGAGTTCAGAGTTTTATGTAATTACATATTATGATCCCGCCAGTATGAAACGTGGAAACCAAAAAGGTCGCCAAATTAGGCTGCTCGGGACTGCATTTTAGATTCAAATTGTTCTTATTTTCAAGAAGATTAAATAAAATTACATATTTTGATTGTTTATAATCGCAGTATTATTTTTATGTATGCACTTTGATAAAGAAATGTATCCAGTGAAGGGAAGACAGGGTATGCTGGCTTGGTAGAGGACTAGAGCTGAAGTTTCTCGTCCTGTTATTGGGAGACAATGCGACGGCGCTGCCAGACAAACACGTCTCTCACACGGCGTGTCAGTTTGTAAATACAAGATGAAGAGTTGTAAAAACAAAAAGGAATCTTTAATCTTATTAGCTCATTTTCACATTGTTCTTTGGTCAGAAGAAGAAATGAATATATTATTATTATTATTATTATTACTATCACCACGTCTTACTACCCGTTCGGGTTATACGCACTTACGCTAATGTGTAATGGTAGGGTGGTTTTGAGATGAAATGGAGGACCTACAGTTTAACGTGGAATCCGAACCACGGTGGAGACCTGGCATTCCCCNTGGAGGACCTACAGTTTAACGTGGAATCCGAACCACGGTGGAGACCTGGCATTCCCCACATGTCTTGTCAGAGGTGAAGGAAAGGTTTGGTAATCAGATAAATCTATGCCGGGACCAAGGATTGAACCCCGGCCGTCAGCATAGTAGTCTGACACCTTATCCCTAGACCAAAATGAATATAAAGTGGCCAAGCAAAAAACAAATGACGAAAATACAATCCAAAATTAATCGAGGAAATATAATTTGATGTCTGTCACAATAATATAACACGTAGAGCAGTCTTTTGAAAAGCAAACAAGACCAACCATGCCTGTACGTGTAAGTGTAATATTAATAAAGTCTTATGTCACAATTAAAAACTCAAACTTGGACATAAAAAAATAATTCTAAGGAACTGACTTTAAAAAATCTGGGGCTGTGTGACGTTAAGTTGTTTTCAAAGAGCCTGCAACAGTTGATATGAGGTTTCAATAAAATTTTGTAATGGTTGTATAATTTCTAGAATCAGCTACATTCCCATTTTTAAAGTCTTTTATAAATGGGGAAATTAAGTTGTGTGAAACAAACTAATAATGCAACATAACTCGTTTAAGTAATTATTTGTGTGTGTCTATTTAGAAAAGTGTTCCTCTATTACTTATTTCAGAAATGTAAAGCCATAAAATTAAATTTCGTTTCAGTATGATTTATATGTGTAAGCTGTAGGCTATTATTAACGTGGGAAATACGTTTTAATCACTGTTATATATTTTCACATTATTGCGTATTTTATAACATATTTTAACAGATGTTGCTACATATTTATGTACTATACATAACAACGTGGTCTCTAATAATAGTAACTCACTGGAACACACGTCACAATTGACATCATCTCTCCACTTATTACTGCTCGCAAGTCTAAATGAGAATATGAAAGTAATAGAATATCCTTGATATCGCCAATTGGGACCAAATCAAAGACAATAATGCCCTTTTATCTTGACTAAGAAATCTAGCATCAACTCCAAGATTTGGAGCTTAATGATGTGACAGAATGGTGTAAAATCAAGTCTCCCTAAATAATGGAGGTAAGTTTACCGAACTATACCGTTGCGAGACGTAGATTCTGAAGTAGACCTAGGCCATTCATCAACGTGGCTTAAATGACAAAGTCACTAAGCTGTCTAATGCTCCTCTTTATGTAATAACTTGAACACACAGAGGCGCTTTGGTCGGGAGCATTGGGAAAGTATAAAATAAATGTTCATATTGAAGGGTGATATTTATCTGTTACTAAACAATCTAAACTGTGACATAGTATACAAGGAAAATATGAATCGTATTCTATTATAAAAATCTATTGTCAGAATAGATCAAAAAATATTAATCGCATCATTTATAGAGTTAGACATTTAGTGGTAATAGTTTTATCTATTTAGTTATACGAGATAGTTGCGGCAGTAGACATGTGGATAACTTGTCAGACCAATCTAGTTTTGTTTTCCGGTGGTTATAATCCGGTTGGTTATAATCCTGGCCGAGGATACACAGGATAGTTTTCCTGCAGGGTGTCCAACTTTGCTTACATCCAAATTCTGCATCCCTCATACTGCCCAGTTAGTTTGTGCGGATGGATAGCCCGGACGGCAATTTGGTGAGTAGCGAATAACAATAAAACGATCTCATTTATTGTTTGGGTTGATCACAATGTTTTATCTTTCTAAAATTAAAAGTTGCTGTAGTATATATAGCCTAGTAATGTTAGTGTTATGAAAACATGAATTTGTAATGTTTTAGTGGAATGAGCGTGTAAAGCCACTTAAGTAAATCAACTCTCAGTACAGCTGACCGAGATTCGAACCCTGATCTCCTCGTCATCGTCAGTCTAGTGTAATGCGAGAGTAGCGCCTTAGACCATGTGGCCACTGAAGTGGCAATTTTTAATATTAATTGTTTCTTATTTGGGGGAACGAGAGGTCATTTGGGTAAATAGTCTAAATTATTATTATTATTATTATTATTATTATTATTATTATTATTATTAGCACCGCGTCTTACTACCTGTTCGGGTTATACGCAC
>CABFOW010005194.1:0-45645 GCA_902141385.1 Timema californicum
CGCGAACCAAGAACTGAACTGAGGCTACCGCTGAGCATGTATTTATAGGGGTGGTGACAGCTGTGGGTCTGGAATCCTCCATATCTAGATTAAAAAGGATCCAGACACCTCCAGACGTTTCTCCGTCCTCCTCCCCACACCCCTTCGGCCCCTCTAATCCCCCAGTCAAGCGAGAAGGTTGCCAACCCGCCAGACAAGGAGGGAGACAGAAAGAACAAAGAGCGCAGCCACAAAGGCCAACAACGAGAACACGCCGGTCCCGCTGCCAGACTCTAATCTTGTTACAGGATTATTAGTTCTTATCCTCCTGCCCAATTGAATTTCATGTCTAAATGTTCATATAACTCAATCATAAATAGTATCAAATAAATCTAATTATTATAAGAACAATTCAATTTTTATAAGTAGTTAAAGGATCTACAGATGTTGCAAAGATAATAAAACTTAACAAATTTAAAGCTGTTCCATTGATATATTTTTGTATTAATTTGGTTTTGCTCATTTTGGTCTTTATCCTAAGGCCAGGACTAATATAAATATATTAACCTAAACAATCTAAGCTAAGGGGGGAAATAGAAGTGACTTTTCAAGAAAATTCCCCAGCATTCAACTAGTTTTATAATCGGAAGCACCATTATGATGAGTCATACTGAACACAGCCCCACAAGAAGTGAGGAAAACTTATGCACAGTTAAAACTGCTAGTGTATCAAATTAATAAATAGCAACTATTTCTTTCATAATTTAAAGCTAAGAATATAAACTAAACTATAACAATGTTAATACAGTATATTTAAATTGAAAAATGTTTCATAATTTGAGGTTATAGAGCTACTTTTTTTTGTATGGATAGCCTGGAAAAATATATAATTGCTTTAGTTGGGAGTGTTATAATGCATAATTTTCTCAAAATACTTGTCAGTAAGAGTCAAGGGCTAGTATTGACTATAAGGTGTTTTTAAAAAAAAGTTCAAAACTATCAAAATCGTAGTGGTTTTTCTAGAAAGAAAATATCCATACGAGCCTAAAAACAGAATGAGGAGGTTGCATTTTAAAATCCCAATAAAATGAAATATAATTTGTCTAGTAAACCAAAATGAGTGATGAGAACTTACAGCAATGAGTTTCATATCTAAATTTATTTTTTTGCGCTGCACATGTGGTCAACTTTAATAAGTGTAAAAGTTATTAGGTATGGAGAGGGTTAATTATCAAAGATCAGGAAACAAATATAGTCCATAAATAAAAATAAGTAAATAATTCACATATAATGAATTAAACAACCCATTAAAGGTTCCACAAATCTAAATTTCTAAAGTATTGAAAATATTTAACTCTCGCGCAGGTCTGGTATATTTAACACAAACAAATGCACAGGTACGTTACACCCCAGTTAATTTTCACAGAAATATTGATACCTATATGAATTAAATAGTGTGTTGTAAGTTTTATTTTAATATCAATCAATTTAAACATAGTCCATTAAATTTTAAATAATATATATTATTGTGTAAATAAATAGAAAGTGTTATCATTTATGAGAGAGACTGTTTTTCAAAAAGGTATTTACTTTAAGATTACACATTTTTTACTGTTTAGGTTATTTTGTAACTCGTACTAAAAGGAATTCAATGTGTATACACATGAAATACATATAATATTTATTGGGAGAAAAGGTAAAAATTAACTTTCAAAAAATTAGGAGCTAGAATTGACCCCGGGTTTTATCTGAAAACGCCTTCAATATTTTTACCAAGTTCTGTATCAGACATTATCCTGAGTGGGTTAAAAATTAAATTTTTGACTTTATTATGGGATTGTGCAGTTTTTTAAACCAACATGACATAACAATAAACAGCTTACAAACTTATTAATTTCTAAGACATGCAAAACACTCAGACTGTAAATTCACCAATGATACTACCATAGGCCTGCTTAGAATCAAACCCAGAAACCTTAATAGGCAAACAAATAAGAGATGAAACTAACTGTCAGATTATGATAAGATTAAATAATATATTTGTCCAAAAAACAATTTGATAAATATACCATCTTGTGTTACTTGAGAGGACCCGTGGGCTGAATTGTCTTCAAATAGCTTCAATTTACAGTCACATAAATGAGTTCATTTGATTCCAACCATACCAATAGACAGTCAAGGTCACAATGAGAGAAAAGAAAGTGTAATGTGCTTATAAGACTCTTGTAAGTTTTACCACAGTAACAAATATAAAATTGGGGTACTTTATACTTTGACTTGAGGGTTAAAGCATAATTCCCATCAAAATGCCACATCCTTTACTTTAAAGTCTATAGTAAAATAAAATATAGACATGTAAGTAGGTCTATAAAAATTTAACTAAATGAATAAAAATGGGCCAATATTTGTATTGTAGCTAAGATTAAATTTTTTAAAGCTTTTTATACAATTTTTAAATGATATGAATGCAAATATCTATGTATGATAATAAAAAGGACTTAACGAAATGGCAAAGTTTGAATTAGTGATACCATTTTTATAATATGCTCCTTGTGTCCTAATATACTTGGTAGTGAATTATATTTTTAAAAGTGAAGAGACTTTCTACAATATGCATAACTTAGGTGATTCTAAGTTATATATTTATAGAGAAGTTGGATTTTTTCCTCAGCCTGAGTACAGTTATTGAAGCAATCTTTGAAACTTCAGAAAATATAAACAACTGCTTTATTCTGTTCACTAAACCATACTAGCCAACATTCCCAAATTCTAAAATGCATTCAAGTATCTAATGTTTCTTCATATGTTGACATACCTGGGATGGAAATTTTGTTACCCTCATTATAATTTGAATAATTATCTGAATATCTAAGTCACAGCTATCTTCCTCATAACTAAAATCCCTTCTGCACATATTGCTTGCTATTTCTTCTCATCTAAAAATTTCCTTTTTCGTAAAAACTCTTCAGGCCAGCTTGTTCTTAAACAAGTGGTGAATGGGAAAATCTTTTATATTTCACTATAAAAACATGCAACTTAGGTGAATTGTGTTAAAGATCACTAAATACACCTATTATCTGATATTTCCAAATAGACATGACATGTTCAACTATGTTTCTATATATATATTTATTAATAAAATCATGTTTTACTACCTGTTTAAGTTAGATGCATATGTACTAATTATGCTAATGGGTTAGGGATAGGTAAAGTTAAATTAGAGAAAGTGTACCTCAATTTGCATGGAGGATGAGTGGAAAGCCATTTTGGAAAACGCACACTATGTACACCTGACTTGGATTTGAACCCCAATCCCCCTATCATCGGCAGTCTTGTCTAACATGAGAATGACACCTTAGACCATGCAGCCACTGAAGCAGGTAACTATGTCAATAAATTCACTTGGAAAAACAATGTCTCCTACATAATGTGTAGCTCTTTGGTGAGCAGTTCGCGACTAGCATGTTTACAACATGTTGTTAAGACACATGGGGTTAGAGAATTTGTTAGTAACAAATATGACAACCAAGGTCACACAACATATATAAAATAAACATCCTGGACTGTTTTTACCTTTAAAGAATAAGTGAAAACTAAATAAAACAAGCAAAGTCCCACTAAGTCTTATTTACTACATTTTTAAAAGGCAAATGGTCAATTGTTGTCTCAATGCCAACTGTAAGTGTGGTTTTTATTTATCTTTTTATCTGTTTCCATCTTGTCTACTTTTGAAATCTGGTGTCAATTCGGATGTAGGAATAATTATGTGTGTCAGTTACCAATGATCGAGTTGGGAAGTGATGCATTGTTTGATGAATACTGAATACTATAAATATTAAGGTGATGTGGCTTGTGCTCATAGCTGTACCTTTGATATGTAGATAATCCAAATGAAGGAAGCAGAAATGGTGGAAATAATCAGTGAAACGGTGGTGCGTTTTGATAACAGGGCCTATGATCAAGACAGTGTTCGTGTTTATAAACAGTGTATTATATAACATTCATATATGCCAGAATTCTTTTTTTAAATAAAATAGGTGGTTTGAATAAATATTGTTAATGTGACTCGAGTGCAGATGTAACAAGAGCTGACATTTTCTCAGTATGAGAGTTGCGATCAATAAAAATTGAGTAGCAAAGTGATAGTTAAAGAAAGCTTACATATTTTGATATTGTAAGCTTACAACTCTGAAAATAGTGTTGTTGCCAACCCAAATGCTTGAAATATTTCTATCAAAATTAAAGTTTCATTGGTAGTATCATATTTGGGTGGAAATAAATGCTTACAAAGAGTTTTTGTTACACTCTAATTGAATAATAATTGTTGTCTAGTCTTGGTTAATAAATGGCCAAAAATTAATAAAAACCCTCGCTATTTATAATGCCATCTCTCTACACAAAGAGTTAATCAAGTATGAAAACAATGAGCAAGTACAATTGTAGGAATAATTTTGGGAATGATAAGTTAAACATATGTGGATGTTGTGATAAGAACTGCAAACCAGCATATGAAGGGAATATACATAAAAATTAAATGTTGTATCTTATAATCAAAATTCATCCTTCTTGCTCTAATGGCTTATGATTGCTTGGATGCTATGACAGGTGAGGTGTAATCAATATTTACAATCTTGCATGACTAGAGTAAGAGAAAATTAAGAATGTATAGTTATACAAAGAAGGTAAAAGAGAAAATATTTTAGTGACTGATGTAGTTAAAAAAGGTACATAACCTACTTTAATGGCAAGTGGCGATGGTGTGGCAAAGTTTTGAATTAAAAATTTACTATGTATATTTCCACTTCCTGAACACGTGAATAGGGTTGCCATTATTTTATTAATAGAAAATTTACTGTTTTTTCCAGTTTTTTCGAAATAATTTTTATTTTCAAAGATAATTTAGATTTATGTAGAGATGAGAAATTTTTAATTTAAAACAAATTTCTAGTGTAAAGTCATATGTCATGGGTGTTCAGAACAGAAAGATATGACCCCAATGGGGCTATATATTTAGTTCTTACTTTGACAGATGTTTCTGAAAAGGGGACCACGGGTGTTTTTGCATGTTTCCTTATATGGTCTAAACAAAGATTAAGGATATTTTGGAAAAATGCATGCACACACACATAAAGACACATAAGAATGTAATAATATTGAGGGGAAAATTTTGTATTTAAAATGGCCGTATAATTTACCCTTCATGGATAATATATTACTACTGTGAGGGGTTGAAAATAGCAGTTAAGGAAGGCATGGATAATATATAATTGTGGCAGGGGTTGGAACAGGAGGTTAATGGAGTTTTGCATAATATAATATCATTGTAGTGGTGATGGGTTGGGACCGGATGTTAAAGGAGGTATAGAAACAAATTCAGTGTTCATTGAACAGAATAAATCAGTTAGCCTTGTCTCTTACTGTTGAGTATGCAGGCAAAGGAAATAAATAATAATCTACACTATCTTCAATAAAAAAAGGTTGCATCCCTTTCTTTAAATACAATTATTATAGGGGCAAAAATCAATTTGAAGGAATGCGAGTTAATATATTTACTTTTTGCTTATCTAATGTTTGCAATATATATTAGATACATTTTAAAATTTGCACCATAGCTACTGCCAAGATTTTAGCAAGATGCACCTTTTTTCTACACAATGGTATACTTAGTAAAGACAATATTAACGCGATAGATTATTCTTATAAGAAACTAAAAAATGGCAAAAAGTCTTTGAAAACTAATTGAAAGATGTTAACTACAGAAGGTTTGACTAATTCTTTTATGGCCAATTTTTCTCTAAACTGTATTTTCACTAATACAATATGTTCATTTGCAAGATCCAGCTCTTTTTTTAACTTTGTTGATGTTCAACAATATAAATAACTATTTGTGACAATTAAAACAAATGACACAGATGTATATACAAAAATAGGATACACTTGTTTATTTTAGTATGGCTTGTATGAAACTTTTTTGTGGCATACAGATAAGTCTTAAACCAATACACCTTAAAAATACTAGGAGAACAATACTAGGAAAAACCAATGAGGCCTATTTTTAGATTAATTTAGTACCATTATCTACACAATTTGAATGTTACAGTTAAATGTCTTAAATTTACAAATGTTCAGGATTTTCTTAATTTTTTATTTCCTAAGTCTCTTCTTGTTTTTTCCAAGACACAAAGAAAAATATGTATATTTTTCTGGCTCTCTCGGTTCTATAGGGTATTTGCAACTTTTTTCAACAAGTAAATAGATTTTGAACAAATTGGATGTATACAAGGTTGAATAAGAAAGAAAGGGAAATATTTTGGGAGACAATAATATTTATCATTGTAAAGTAAAGTGTATATAAACATGTTTATTATTTTCAATAGTTTTGAAGAAATACCTATTTATATGATCAGATCTTGCAGGTCAAGAACATGTGAAAGAAGAGAAAAGCATTCAATGGATGGTAGAGTGCATCCCTAACACAAGTACACAACGACTTATTAGGTGTATGGATGTTCTATAGACAAGAGTACAGTGAATATCACATGTATGGTTGCTCTATAAACAAGAGCAAATAGATAGTTATAATGGTTTGGATTCCATACCTTTCACTTTAGAGTCGCCAACATCTTCATCCAGAAGATAAAGTGATGTGACTCTAATTTTTTAGTGTATACATGTAATCGCCAATTAATATTAATCATAAAATATATCTCGAAAACAATTCAAGATAATAAATATGTTCATATAGACCTTTATTTTACACTGACCCATACTATCATCTCAACAAATTATTTATTTCTCCTCCAGATTCACCCTATATATAAGCACCAACAAATACATATTTTGGGTTTAATTTTAATTTACTTTAGAATATAATTTGGGAACAAGGGATGTTCATAATAAAAGTTAGCTGAACTTAACAAATTTAGCACACCTTTACATGGAGAGCCAGAACTTTTATTTAAAAAGTATAAACACCCTTAAATATATTGAAACATCAAAAGGATTTTTTAAATCTGAAAAACTTTTTAACAAAAATTGGTAAACACAGATAATCCCATTGATAGATTAAAAAGTTATGGTTTCTTGGCAGAGTTAACCAACATAATAATGGTTACTCACACTTATATTTAATTTGGTTTGAAAATATGGCTGTAAGGAAAGATATTGTCTTTACTATACTTACTCTGCTATGCACAGTGACTATTTTTATATATTTTAAAAAATGTGACAATTAATTCTATCCAAAAAAAGTTTGCATACAAAACATTGATCAAAAGTGAATTTTAAATTTAAGGGTATTTTTAGATGCCTTAGACCATGTAATATATTTAAATTTAGACTAAGGCAACTTTGACTGCTTATTATAGGAAATTAAAATCAGTAGGTAACTTGGTATAATCAAAATTTTAATTGACACTTTTATTAATTATTATTTTGTTAAATTTTATATTAGTAGGTCTTTCACTATAAACTATTTATGGTTAAGTAATGCAAAATATTTATAATAATAAATATCTTTTGCACAATGCATGCTTGAAAAAAATATATAGTAAAATAGTAAATATGTAAAATTAATACTCATGATAATGTTTTTAAGGTATATCAAAAGCAATTCCATTAAAGTAAATACATTTCAAATGTGATTTATAGCATAGAAACTATGTTAGTAATAAATATATGATTATGTTCATAAACAAATTAATCTTTGAAGGCTGTCTATATCAAAAAGATATATTAAATAGCTATTTGAAGTTATATAATGTTATGAATGGAATAATACATAGAGGAAGATGAAATTGTGAGTGCTGGTAGCTAGGATACTTACATCCATTGGTATGTGTGGTAACGATAGGGGGGTTATCCGAATTGCCGTGAACTGAGAAGAAACCGAAAAACAAAACAAAACAAGGATACAAAACAAAGGATATAAAACAATCACATAATGAATTTTAAAAAAAGGTAAATCAAATAAGCAACACAGATTTATTTAAAGAAATGATGTTGAGGCTCATCATGCATGATATATGATTGAAATGTCTTATTATAAAAATGTATCTATATTCACACTTAAGACAATTTGACAGTGAAAAGCTTGTTTCCTTCAAGCACCCACTTGAGTTTTTAACCAGGATCCGAAATACTTTAGCACCCTTGACCAGAGCATAACTACTGTACTGTCTTGAACGACGTGCAATATTGTCATAATCTATTCATTGCTCAATTGTAATATAAATGTTTGGTAATATTATTTAAGAAAAATAGGGAAATTACTATTAAAATAAGCAGTACTACAACAGGACTCTCTATCAAGCCAAATATATTTTAGGAAGAAACTTTTAAATTTAATTTATACTTCCCCAATATCTGAATGTATAGGCTACAATAAAAATATTTATGCATGCAGATGCTACTTAATAATTTGTGTATAAAAAGATATTGACAACCCCCAAAGATTCAAAGTAAATTGATTTTTAAAATATTAAAACATTGGACCCATGACAATAAACTGAACCCTAACACACAAATTATGCACAAATGTACCCCAACCCCGCTTTTCCTCCCCTATATTATAAGCTGAACCAATTTAGAGTGTCATAATATTTTTAACAATGCAAATCCTCTAAAATTGCTCTGGTTAAAAAATTCAATCACTTAGGTCTGAACACTGTCATATGAAATAAAATATTCATATAAACTAATATGAGGTGAGCAAAGGTTAGGTCTGACAACAATTTATATTTACAAAAATATGTAAATGAGATATACTCAAAATACCATTTTCTAAAATGATTATCAATAAAAATCAAAGGTGGATCAAGGGCTTGTCATCCAATGGGTTTTCATAAGGCTTCTTCAAGTATAAGTTTAATAACTATAAATAATCAATATTTTAGTTTATAATAATAGTATTGCTAGTTTACAAAATAATTTTAATTAATGATGATAGTAATAAATAGAAGACTTAGGAAAAAACTATTTTGATAAGGAGATTTGTAATTTAAATACAAAAAACATAAAAAAAAGTCACTGTCACAATAGAAGTATTAAATACATGGGCCTGAAATGTTTTAATGGTTATTAAAAGAAAATATATGTATTTTAATACAAATAAATGGTTATCATACTAAACTTGGTAATCTAATTACTGGGGAGTTTTAGTTTTAAGCTACTTGCTTTTCTGCAGCTTTTCTGCATATCAAGGATAGGTTGAACGCGTTTTTGATTAGGTCATTAAGGAGATTGGTCGAGGCAAGTGTTAGTCAGTAATTCTTTATAAAATTAGGGTACAGTATTGATTTCAATATTTTTGATTATTTTCTATGCAGCGGGATGGGGGGCTCACCCCCATCGCTCCCCACCCATACAGATCCGGCAATGATGAAAATTATATTGCAATTTAAGATTGGTAAACACAGCCAGTTTAAACGATTTAAAATTTCAAACATTACTTTAAATTTTATCCAAATGTATAAAACTTGAAGGAGAAACACAATTAAAATACCAAAAAACAGATATATCTGATGCTTTTATCACATAATAAATAATGCAAGCAAATTAAAACAAATAAAATAACCCTTTTGTTGGTGAATCATATTAATGGACAAAGAAAAATGAATCTGGCATTAATAAAATTTAATTCAGATTAAATTATTGGATTTACACTTATCTTTGTTTTTGTATATTTTTAAGTCAATATTTTTGAAGTATTTTTAATACACAAGTAAAAATTATAAATGAAGGTGAAACTTATTTTTTGAATAATGATTAATATAAAATGTGATTTCTCATGATGTAGCATGGTATCAACAGAAACACGTTTTTGAAGTTCTTAAATAATATTATCAGTAAAATGACTATTTTGTTACCACTACCATAGGTATCACACCCACAATTACTACAGCCGCCGCCACCATCACCTTACTTACAATAAAATGAATATGTTCTAAACTAAAATGAAATCCAAAAATATAATTTTCACAATTTATTTCTATACCTCTAAAAAGCAATTCTTTTAATCAAAAGAAACAATCAATATAAGAGATACTAAAAAAATGGAGATGTAGTTTTCCTCAAATAAAAATATGACATTTGAAAGGATTAATTTTCAGGGTAAGAGAGTACAACCACAATTGTGTTTAAACATAATTCAACTATGCAGTGTAATTCATTTATATGTGGCAATAGAAACGTGCAACCAAACATTGCTATTAGTGTTAAATGGGAAGGAGCTATTTCTACCATATGAATATCTATCATTAGTACACATTAAAATGTTTAATATTGTTCATTCAAATGCAGTGCAAAACACTGTTTTTGGAACAGTGTTTGTTGGTTCAGTGGATTATAATAGCCCATTAATTATTATTGGATAGTATGTGTATCTGTTCCAGATCAACACTAATAACTAAAATAATATTTTTTTCATGCAAGTGTAATTTTACAAATGAAGGGAAAATTAAAATTTGACTGGTAGGCTCAACTATATGAATAGTTCCCAGGATGGAGGGCCAGAGTTTTATTTCAGTCACTGAGGGGATATATATATATATTCCATTTTCCTTTTTGAAGTAAATGAAGGTAAATTTCCTGAAAAATTATTTGAAATTTGATACTTAAGGACTGTGTTGTGTCACGCTTTTATTTTCTTATGGCATTCTAGTAATTTGTGAAAACACTTTTAATGTTGTGCCGGCTGTTTGTTATTTGTCTTTGTAAGGGAGCAGTCATAGAAAGGCCTAATCTTATTCTGTAAGTATTGCCAGGCCCAAGACTTGTGATAGCCGACTAGTTATCTAATATCTGCAATGAATCCTTTAAAAGAGTGTAAGTCTACAATGAGTCTAAAGACAGTTTCATAGTCATACTTAGTATGCCTAAAATGTGGTGCTATACAAAATAGAGGGCGACACTTATCTAGACCAGAATTGAATGGTTTAATAGGCAAAACTGGCTCAGTCTATTCAAATTTAGGTAGGTTTCGTCTTGTATTTAGCATAGCACTGCACTTTAGCTGTAATAAGTCTGACTCATTGAAAGAGCAAAGTTTGCATAATAGTCAGCAAAGGAAACAAATCCCACATTTAATTTGGTTTGGTCAAAAGGGGCCTAAGTCTACTAAATATTAAGTATGACACCTCAACTCAGTTGGGAGCACACTTGTCTATAGAAATATGGGTTCCAAGTTCAATTTATGTTATGATGAAAAATTTGCATGGTGAAATTAGAGCTTCCCCTTTCATAAAAATAAATTAATGGCTAGGGGACTTTGTGATGTGTCTATTCTATAATTGTTTGGAAGACGTATGCTTATATCATCAAATGGTTCAGAAAGTGCAAGTTAACTCACCCAAATTAAAAATAAAGTGGTAAATGCAGTTATTTCCTTAGCAGTTAAAACTACTGGTAGATTTTCCGATTATGGTGATTCCGTTAGACAAATATGCTGATAGTAGAGGGAATTAAGTTATCAGTATCATCTCTAAATTCAGCTATTATACTCATAATTGCACTACTTATTTGAGTTTTAAAAACATTATGTATGGCCTACCGTGTATTGTATGATTTATAACATTGTTGCAAGTTGTGCACAATTATGTTTATTTCCCAATATGTTGGGGCCTAAGTAACTTTTTTTTCCCCAAAAATTTTTTAGATACATATGGTAATATATTGATTTTTTTTTTTTTTTTGCAAACAGAAAAAGTTTTACTCCAAGGGAACAAAAGAATAAAATAAATTCAGTTGGGATTAATACTCTGACACAATGTTTTAATAAGAATGTATCACTAAAGTGTTAAGAAAATGAGTTTTATTTATACAATTCCAAATAAAGACAGATGATAGAAATATACAATGTCAGAACTTTGCTATACAGAAGGTGTTGAAAACCAAACTCACGTCTATCATCATCACCAATATAAACAAAAAATCCTGAAAGCAAAATGGTGTTAAAATATTATTTAATCATTTTCTATATTTACAAGGCACTCTGTCTATAGTGTATTCCCTAATGTTGTTTTTTTAAACATTTTTATGTGTATCTTGGTTAAACAAGGGCCAATTATGAATTGCTAATATGTATATTTACTAGAATTTTTGTGAACTTATTCCGGTAGATTTTACATATTGAATAATATGATGTAAGGTAATTCAAGGAATGGATGATTCCGAATGATACTGTTATCACATTTATCATATCAACCCTAAGTAGGGAAATATTTTTTTGATGAAAAAAAGCTGCCAATTCCGAATATAAGTGTCAGCATAATAAATGCTAATGTACATCACATTTGATTTGATGTCATGCTTG
The DNA here is from genome assembly GCA_902141385.1 of Timema californicum. Taxonomy (NCBI): domain Eukaryota; kingdom Metazoa; phylum Arthropoda; class Insecta; order Phasmatodea; family Timematidae; genus Timema; species Timema californicum. Next base: position 12,290 of record CABFOW010005194.1, read on the forward strand.
TGTTGTTTTAGGCTATACCATCCATCTGCTTAATCACTTATCAATATTAATAATTAATAAAAATAATTCTCAGATAATTAAAGCTTTGTCGCTAATTTATTTTACTGCAAGTTATTTCCTTGATTTGAGGCATATTTGAAAATCCTTAAATCACATAGTTATTTTTATGGGCATATTTGGATTATCTTTCGAGATTTTTTTGGACCATAAACATTCGAGCCCTAGTTATAAATCTATATAATACTGAAGAAATTTAAAGAGAGTGAATTTAATGGTATACAATCTTAGGGTCAATTGGTAGTAGTTTACAAGACCTTTTGATTATTACCACAGCGTCTTACTACCCGTTCGAGGTATATGCAGATTTTACAAGTGATATCAAATTAGATCATTTTTGTTTCGAAAAGATCATAATAAAGTAGTGATTCCCACTAGAGTAATCATTACATATCATTCATGATATTTTAGTGTGACCTGTGTTTTATTTAAGAGATAACTTGTAACATTCCTCATTTTAAGCTCTTTCAAACAATATAAGTAGCATTTTATAAATCATATGCTATATTTTTTATCTAAGCTTTTGTGTTGCGTAATATTATATTCTATAAGTTATAAATAGAAATTTTATGTACATCATTTGACGAAGGAAAAAGAGTTTTTATCAGTGTTGAGCTATAGTGGGCTCATAAGGGCTAACGCAAGCCTATTGTTATATTGTCCTTAACTTTGCAAGCCCATTATTTGCATTTGCATATTTATTTATTTTCGCTAAAAAACCAATTAAAAACATTTTTATAAATAGATTATATTTTCCATAATATTATTTAATGATTATCAACTAAGCAAATCTGTTGTGGAGCCAGCATCCAACGATATGAGTTATAAAGACACTGGCAAGAACAGTGCAAGTGATGGAGAAGGAATGGACAGAGTGAAACCAGAAACCGAAGTGCGCCTAAGGAGTTGAGACATGTGGGTAAGAACAGTAAGGCCGCATAACACGCATAAGATAACAGCTTAGGTCCACATCCCAAAGTGTGGGTTAAACAAATTTTGCTACTTGGATCAGGATTGATGAGAAGTGATATTTTCTATATGGGCTGAAGAAAAGAAAAAAATCATTTTAGGCATCTCTTGTGAGGTTAAATGATAAGACTATTAATGAGAGAACACATCATTAGATATTGATCTGGACACGTCAAATTCAACTAAAATAAATTATATTTTTTTAAGGACCAAATCCAAATAGAGAATATTTTAATTTGAAATTGCTGTTATAGTTGTAATGTTGTCTATGTTACTTTTATGAGTTACAAGGCCCAGTTATTTTAATGAAGGTCAAAAGTGGAGTAGGTTACTAGATGAAATCATTTAAAAAAAATCAATTACAAAATATACTAAATTATAGTAGTTAAATTTTGACCTTTTTTAACAGGTTGAAAATATACAAAATTTATTAAACAAAAATTTACATTTTTTGGTAATAAAAGGATTCACATTTTAGCTAAATTTTTTAATGAAAAAATTTAGCATTCATATTTAATGTTAAGCTAATATCTTAGGGGGCGCTAAATTGTATCCACTCTGAATTGGCTTTATTCATTCAGGCCTTTCTCAAACAGTTTTATTAAAAATTCTGCTTTATATCCACCGGAATTATACGCACAAAATTCTTCACTGTATCCATTGTGAATGAGCTCCCTTTAGAAATTTCTCAAATGAAAATTATTTAAAGTCTGCTTTTATCTCCTAGAATTATCTGCATCATACCCACCAAATTCCTGCAATATATCCACGCTTAATGGGCTCCATTCAGGCATTTCTCAAATAAACAAATTTATTAAAAAGTCTGTTTTATATCCACAAATGGCGGACCTTAATTCTCATTTTGATGATAAATGTGTTTCTTCACACGTCTGGGAAAGGGCAGCAGGATGGAATATCTAATCGACTCACTTAAAGTTTAGTACTAGAGTCCAGCCAAATCACTATGTTAAAATAAAAACTTAACAAAACAACTTACAGTTTAAATTTAAGTGAGTGATGGATATAAAGTAAATATAATATATTGACGTCATAGCAACTTAATTTATTCCAAGCATGCCTGTTTAAGGATCTAATTTAATTTATATAGTAAGCTAAGCTAGAAAAGAAAAGTAAACATGTAAGAAAAAATTAATAGATTGATTATAGACCCTAGTTATATTAAGATATGGAAACAAACATAAACAAAATTATATAAAATAAAAGAGTATGAATTCAATATTTCAATATACCTTTTCTATATGTTAATATTTAGGCGAATTCCTTATGAATTTCAATATATCTTATCTATATATTAATATTTAGATGAATTATTTATGATCAAAACAATAAATTAAGTAAGTTAGGGGCTTACATAATAATATAGTAGTTTCTTTAATCTAATTTTTTAGCCTTATTTTAAATGTATAAGGTGGAATACTTAATATTGTTTATCATTTTATTTAGTAGTCTAGTGCCAATGTCATGAGCTGATTTTAACTTATTAAACCAGTCAAAATAAGCTAGAAATAAACATTGTAATTTAAAAAATTAGTGACATTTACTTTATTGCATTAATTGGTGTGGTCCAGTTTGATGTAAATTTGAAGGATGTCACTTAGAAGAAACGAGTTTAGAGGTGAAAATTTAAAAAATGCTAAAAATGATACACTTTACCGGTTTTTGCGTTATTTCTTCTAAGCTATGCAGAAATTAGCAAAAGAATCAAGGGACTTTTTATTTTTATTATTTCCCAAGTAAAATAATGAGACCAGCCAGAACTCTCTATAACTAATAGTTGTGGAGATATACTAATTCAAAGTTTGATTAAAAATGTGCAAAAATTGTGTAATAATACCTTATTTTCCTGGTAAGTCTTCCCACACCTATGAAAGAGAAAATACATAGGGCATTCCTTAAAAGAGTTTATATGACAAAACATATGAGACCACGTGGAGCTCTCTGTGATCAAGGACCAAAGATATGAAGTTGTGAAGTAGAGTGTAAACTCGTTATTTTGTAAATAGTTTTGACCCTAGTGTAGTTTATTAATGAGTAATATTTTGGAATTCCAAATGTTTCAAAAATGGCTCTAAGAATTTGGTTTAAAATGCACAGCTAGTAGGATTTGTTTTAACTGATAAAGAGAAATGTTATCGTGGTTTTTGGGGTAAAAGGTTGTTTATGGGTAGTTTAGGCCCATTGATGATTAATTTTTCAAAAACTTGAAATATTTTTAAAACAGCTATACCAATTTAATTCCAAATAGGTAACTTTGAGTGTTTTTAATGACTAACATGTCTTAGAAGATTTTGATAATTAATTGATCGAATAATTTCAGTGTTCTTAATTGTCTTTATTAAATATTATAGGTTGCTCTTTCTAGATTCAAAGATAATTTTTTATCCTAAGTAATTTGTTTTGTGTTTATTAGAATTATATCAGATCCAATTATATTTTGATGTACTTGACTAAAATTGCACAGTAAAAAGGACATACATCGTCCATATCTAGTCGGATTTGTCACATTAGGGGTACATGCATCATTGATACAGATAATAAACTTTTAAACCAGTCTGGTAAGGACCCTTTAATTTAATTAAGCAGTTTTAATTTAAATACTTCATGGTTAACACAGTCGGAAGCTTTTTTTTAGATATATTAAAAAAGTTGCAGGAGATGTGTTCTGTTTAAAAGAGTTTTGTATTATGTCTACCAATGTCTAAAATGTGTGGAAATTTTGAAAATTAATCAAGTAAATCTAAATAATTTTAAAACTTGTTTAACTCACCATGTACTTTGTAGTTTGTCATGAAATATTCAAAACAAAGGTTTTAATTTAATTGAGTGATTTGAGAAGATTAGCGCACAATTAATTAGTTATGAAAATATTACTGATTACAAAATAAAAAAAAAATCAACTTAGGTTTGATGGAATACTTTGACATAGTATTTGCCGAGGCCGAAATTATTATTTTTTTTGTCAAATTATGATTAATTTAGTGTTTTCTAGCATTTGTACACAGAACAATATAAGCAAATTTTTGATTAAAACAAAACAGATGGGGAAAAAATTTTAATTGGTTAAAAAAAATCTTAGAAAACTCACCACACTGCTGTGTGGTCCTTAAAGTCTTATTCTATTAGCCTGTGCTCTTTAAATCATTGTAACAAAATTATTCTATATATAATAGTCAACAATTTGTTTATGTATTCATGTACGAAAAGTTAGATTCAACTCGGTTGGGTTTTATCTTAAAACAGAATACATATTGGGCACCAAAATTTTTTTAACACGCTCAAAGCTATTCCCTATGCAGTTAGTGGTTATAATCATTAATAATTTATAATTGTTTCACAATATTTGTTTTGTTATCATAATAGATTTGCTTATCTTGGTGTGTTTAGAAGTGCTAGAAAACATAAATTTATCATAATTTGATAGAGATAAAAGATATATTTTTTTTTCTGTTAATACCCTGAGTTTTTTTTTAAAATAAATCTTTAGTACTTCAAAAACGAAAATAAAAAGTTCAGACACTGTTTCATTCATAATGATTAAACTAATTTTCCCATACAGTGTTGTTTTAAATTTTAATCAAAATACCATAACTCATTTGTGTGACAAGTTTTAAGTACACAAACTTTTTTTTTTATTTCAGCTGCTATCTGTTAGTCGTGTTGAGTATAATGGAGATAATTCTAGGGGATACAATCCAGACATTATATGTGTGGTGTTTGATTGAGAAAAGTCAGAATGGAGTCCATTCAGAGTGGATACAATTCAGTCATCTTAGTTCTTAATGAGATTCGTTAACGTGTCTTGTGCATTATTTTTGACAAATTTAATGTTTTCATTTAAATTGAATAACAGGTGGTTTATAACAATTATTAGGGAGACAACTTATTTCTGGTCTTCAACTACGAGGTTAATACAGTCCCCTACAACCCTAGGTTTCTGAACCAACACAAATTGCATTTTTTTTCCAGTATTTTATATACAACTATGAACCAATCTTTTATTTTCACTGCTTCTATGAATAGTTGACACGAGTTATTATGTATAAATATTTTAATGCTCTTTATGAAATTACATGAATTGTGGATAGAACCAATACTTTACAATGAGTTATTTTCTTTTATTTCATGTTTAGAAAGTTATTTTTAAAATTCCAGGGACTTTTTAAAATGTCTGATTGTTTAATATGATTAAAGTTGTGAGCATCAAACATATTAACTGATAAGAGTTGTTTAATTAAATACATTTTGTTAAATTCTTAATTTAAACTGCTTAAAACTTATTGTAATTTCATATTTCATGATGATTCATTAAATAATAACAGCTTTAATATGCAGTATAAATTGCTAAAATCATTGTAGAGATCAATAGTGTAACAATAAATTCTAATGAAACCAAATTCTGTCAAGAGAAATGTTGATGAATAAAGTCTAAATTCTCCTCTATGAACTAATCGATAGCACTTATTGAGTGTCAAGGAAATAAGATGAAATTATAAGAAAAGATATATGCTTTTATTCAAATTTTAAATTTACAGAATATTAGATTATAAAGTCAAACTTCTAACAAACTTATCCTTACTGCCATGATGTCCTAAAAGTTGAAAACATGAGTTATGTTAAGTGTGGAAATTAAAATGTGATAAACTTAGGCCTATTAAATATATTTTTAACCGGCATTATTATTCAGTAATTTTTTTTGTAAATATGCTAACTTTTTTAGTTTTGGATTTACTTAGTTATGAGGTATGGGTTGGATTCTTAAAAAATTACATACTAGCTTTGTGGTGTGCTAATTTCCACCTCTCTCTACATACATACATAAAAAACACACAAAAAACCAGACCCCTACACATGCAATATACCTCCTCACACACACACACACACACACACACACACGTAGATAATATACTTACTAGTGACCAAGAGATTTTATTTAGTTAAAAAAAATTGACATAATGAAATATCTATTTGCTTAAGATAATCTACAAAAATAATAGGGTAAAGCTGAAACATTTTCATCTGAATTGAGAGATTAAATTGTCTAGACAAACATAAGAAATAAAAATCTAATATAGTTTGAACATATTTTTAAAAAACAATAAAAGGCATGCAATAGATATTTCAAAAAATCTTTGGAGATAACATGATACAAAAGTATAATTTCCTATGGATAAATATTTCAATGGAAAATAATGCCTTTAACATTCCAGAAACTAGTAGAGAAACTTACTGTATGTCACAACTAATCCTGATGATGAAAGATTTGCATGTAAGAGAGAGAAAGTGAGTCAGGGAGGGGATTAAATTAATATATGAATGTTACAATAAACTTTAAAATTGGTTGTAAAATGTGCAAAAACAATTCCAAGAGGTGAGGTATGTACATACAAATAGATTTAATTACAAAAAGATTAAGGTTGAATTGATTTGAATTGTATTTAAAACAATAGTTACACCTATATTTAGAAAACTTACAGTAAAAACATAAACATACGTTGATTAATATATATATAGATTAAACAAATTCTTAGCCCAAAAGGAAAAGGTGTGTGTCACCCATTACCACAAGAGGGGAAGTAGGATGGATATTATTTAGGAATAAAAATAAACCTAAACAAACATATATATATATTGTTTGGCATTTAATAGGCTCAGTAGGCTCTAAATATTAGTAGCAATTTTAAGAACCTCGAGACAATAAATAGTTTATTTCAATTTATTTATCAAACATAAGACATTAAATTTTAATAAATATGAATAGTTTATTGGATGGATAGGTAAACAGTTTTCTACAACCTGGTTATTACTGTATTTAACATTTAATGGTTCAGCTATATCTATAAGAACCATATTTGATAAAGGATTTATTTCTTAATATTTGATATTCAATATCTATATAAATGATAACACAAATTATGCAAATCTAGTAGATACCTATCTTGGTGAAAGGGTTTATTTTGTCTTGGTAACAGACCAATAACAAATAAATACATTTATTTAAGCTTGACCCTTTATCAAACTACAGACTGAAGTAAGGTCTCCCTAAGCCCTTGAGCATAAAAAAGACTGATAGGAGGATTTTTGAAATTACAAAAAAAAAATATTTCAAGAAAATAGTTCTGATAATTATCATGAATCTTTTTTAGATACTAATGTTGTGTTTGAAACCACTGGAAAGAAATGATAAATCAGGAAATAGTTCTGCAACAAATTAAAACTACTAACAAAATAATATCACTAAAAAATAAAAAAACTTTCATTTAGAAATAAAATTTGTTACAATAAATGTCATTTCTTAGGGAACAAATGCCCCTTAGCTCCTTTTAAAAGAATAAGTGTGTTACGTTTTAAAAATTGATAAATTCATCGTAATGTATATATTTTTTAATAACTATTAACATGGTAAATACCTAAATATGTGACTGCTGAAGAGGAATGTGGGTGGGGCTTACAAATCAGAAAAGGGAACTAAGGCACTAATAGCGGCTCAACTTTATTGATGGCTTAGTTAAAGACCAAAGACCAAAAACAACTCTCCCCCACTCCCCAGCCAAAACAGGGATGGTTGCCACAAGTGGCCAGGTCATTAGACCAGGGGCCAAGGAAAGATATATAATTGGTTAAGTGGTAAGCTTCAGGAATGTTCCTTTGGAATATAGTGTTTAGAGCAAGGAAGATCTCCCCAGTTTTTGAGTGTCGGTTGTGAGACGCAGTTGTCCTGAGCAATAGCTGTACCAGTTCACCATAGACTTAATCAGCTTACTTTTAATAAATACTATTAATCAATTGAGTTATTGATGTATTACTCCAATTTAGATAGTAAAACTTAAAAAGCAGCAAAATTTAAAAAGTTAATTTATTAATTAAATTCTACAACAGTTAAACAGGGAAATTTTGAACATAAAAAAATCATGAAATTTATCCATTGATAATTCATTAAAAGAAGTGTTTGGATAGATTTTTTTTTACTTAACTGTATCTAATATTTGTTCTGTTTTTTAATATGATATTTACACAAACAATTTTACTTTAATAACTAAACTGTTTCCATTCAAAGCATGAAAAAAAACTTAATCATAAGGATTGATTATATGATAGTATTATTTACTTGTCTTCATTTCACCATAGGGCCAACTTATTTTTAAATAATGTCTGTACATTGAATAGAGGAAAGAAGGGCAAGGCTGCCTACACATCAGAAAAATGTAAACCTCAAAATCCACAATTAAACACACAACATATCACATAATAATACAAATTTTCGTTTCGGGAAACATCGGTCTTATTCTTCTGAAGAAGGAGACTGATGTTCCCCGAATTTTTTTTAACAAACTATATTAAAATCATTTTTGCATATAACTCAAATGAGTACTAAGATGCGGTGCTAACAAAATATATACTTAGCATATCTAAAGTAAACTAATATATTTTGTCAGTGAACTATTATAAAGTATAATAAGGAAATAAGTTACATTTATTCCACTTGCAATTTTAACCTGTTTCCTCTAATATATATCATTGTGAATAATCATTCTGTGTGTCTGTGCATCTTGTCAAGTAAATAAATTAACATAAGGATTTCTAAAAAAGTTTATATAAACATATCTCCACAGCTTGTGACTTAGATTATTCCTAATGACCACCATTTGGACACCACAGATCAATACAAATTAGTAAAAATATTTTATTTGGATGATAAAATTAATAATTAGCCCAGTAGTGTAACCCTATTAAAACTATATATATATATATATATATATATATATATATATATATATATATATATATATNATATATATATATATATATATATATATATATATATATATGGTTTAGACTAAAAAATTGGTAAATATATGAAAATGGTTTCCAAATTTGGCATTATATCAAGGGATTCAAAATTGAGTTTGACATACACACTTATTTGCTAAAATATAATTATTTTAAAATGTTTATTAATGATGGTATTAATGGTAAACAATTTAATATAGCGTATTTAATAACATTGATATTTAAAATTAATTGGAGAGGGGGTACATGGTTTGCTTTCTCTGCATACCGCCATACATGATCAAAATGGTTACATTTAAAAATGATTGCCATCTCTCACATAGAAATAATGATGGGCTGAATGATAAAAAGTAGAAGTAACAGTTCAGAATTTGGTTGAACATTCACAGTTAAAATTGCAAGAATAAAATAAACCATCTGATGATAATAATAAGGGTTTGATCAAATAAACTAGAACTGACCGTTAAAAGAAAGAAAGAAGCTAAAAAAAATGGCAACATTTTAAAGCAGATACATTAAAATAATGTCAAACACATTATATGAAAACATGTATCTAATAATGATGTACAAAGGAAAGATTATGTTTAAGTACCGGCTTTGGTAAAGTTTTTGAACCTATTTTGCAGAACCATAGGACATAATTAACGATTCAATTGTACACATTATTCTTATATTTTAAATTTGAAAATTAATTTTTTTAAATATTCTGGACTAATATGACATGTATTAAATATAGGTTTGTGCCATTTTGACAGTTAAATTTTATGAATGTAGCTCAATGTCTTCTGAATAATGTTTTGCCACAAGAAATTTCAAATTAGGCAGATAACTTTTATGTTACTATATTAATAGGAAAAGCTTCATGTCCACCGAATTACATTTTTGCTATAAAAAATTCCAAAATCTAATAATATTGTAATGTTTTTTTTACATCTTTGTTAGATAAATAATAATAAGAAATTGTCTGGTGACAGGAAAGTTTAAAAAAGTACCTTTTTATTTTATTACGGATAAGAAAAATACTAATTTAAGAGTATTACTAAGAGATTTGCAAATAAATTGTGCAAGTGACAGGAAGAGAATAGGAGCAATTAAAGGAGGAATAATAGTGGATGTATAGAGGAAGATGGCGGGAGGTATTTTATTAAACAAACCAGGCTACAGGCTGGAAACAGTCAATGATTAGGGGAGAGAGTTGAGAGGTGTATTAGATTAAAATAAACTTTTTTTTAAAGAGTATTAAGTACTGACATGCTAGCTATTAATGAGCATTTATGAAATCAAAAAAACTGAAGATTAGGTTTAAACACCATGGTTCAAGGAAAGAGGGAGTGAAAACATATTTAGTTATGATTTACAACCATAGATAATTATGTCAATAGTTATAGCGTAGAGAATTTTAATTATTAAATTATGACCAACTAGTGTTTGACGTGATTGTCAGTTACATCAACTGAATGCATATACAATTATAAATTGAAAAAGCTAGCATACAAAGCCATCCATCCTACCAAAATACTTAAAAACAAGGTTATCAGTCTGACCAATCAGGTAATTATTTAACTTAATTTATTTTGAATTTATTAACGAGCTTTACTAATGTTTTTATACTTTATTAACCAAAACAAAATTTCTACAGTAAATATTGAAGTCATCTTGCCTGAAAAAACTAAAATTTTCCTAATTTATGATGTTTAAATAATTGTTAAATGCATTAATTAACTTGTGTTTTTCTTTAAAAAGGTCACAGTTTCGCTCTGATTACTGTTTTTTAAGGTTCTTAAAAATAAATTGAGGATCCATGTTTAAGACAGGACTAATCACAGATGGTTTCTATAGGAAAGTACTGTTTTCCATGCCTTTTGTAATGTATAGATTTAAACTATTAGATTAAATATGGAAAAAAAATTGAATTATTTTAACCTTATAATTTATTTAAAAGTGTATACCAATTGTAACATAACCCAGCAGATTGAATAAATATATAATTTTAATTTTTAAGCCTAAACAGAAGGGAATTATTAAAAATAATATATTTTTAAATAATTTATCTTATGATAGTTTTTTATTTTTAATGGAATTGTGGACAAAAATAAGATATTCTCTGTACAGTAATATCATGAAAAACAGAAGTACATGTATCATGCCAGACAATATGTATGTAATAGCTGCGCTTTAATATGACTCACCTGTTTCATGAGTTCAAGTGAATTATGTTGTATTTAATATATAACTGGTAAAAGCATTTTTCTTTACATATTGTTGCACATAGCCAACCTCCCCATAGCCTTACTCCAACACTATACTTTGTTACTAGATATACTAATCGCATGTAACTAGTTGTATATGTATTAATTTTGGATCATTTTACTAATTTTACTTATGTAAAAATAGCAATATAAAAATTAGTAACAGCTTTTGTGTGTATAAATAAATCCCAAAATTATTTATGAAATCAAAAGAAAACTAGTAAAAGATAAGCTAAAAGTAGCTTTTATTAAATTATATTAATGTAAATTTTTGCCTAAAAAACATAAGCATCATTATCTAAAGGATGTTTACCTATAACTTGGGGTCTCAAACGAGTGAAACACCATGTATTACCTTTCACCCTTCAACCTAAGGGCTTAAATATACATACAGTCTTGAAAACCAGATTTATTTCAAGTATGTTTAGAAGATGGATTGATGAAGATTGAATTAACTAATAATGGAAGAGCATAAAATGCCACGGAAACATATACATACTCATTAGAAAGATTGATTTATTCAATAGATACCAAGGCTTATTTTCCAGTTAATTAATTTAATAAATAAAGAAGTTTATTTCCATATATATATGTTAGAGAGCATTTAAAAAAAATATATTAGTACAGTGGAGAGTCGTTAATCCGGATCGATCAGGACCGGGATCCATCCGGATTACTGAATTTTCCGGATTTTCAAATATGCTTTCAATAACTGTATACAAACAAATACGTGTGGTTTTTCTTTTCTGTGAACCTTCTTCAGAATCTAGTTTTGAAGCAAAACGTTGCAAACTGTCTTTCTTTGCTTTAATGTCACTAGTGGTTGAAATTCCCACACCATATATTTTAGCGAGAGATGCACCACTCTCCCCTTTAGACAGTCTTTGTAGAATTTCTAACTTATCCTATATAGATAAAAATTTATGTTTCCTTTTATTTGATAATGATGACATGATTAACAAAGTAAAAATAGGTACTGTATTTAACTCGCACACTAAAACGTCACAAGGCAACTATACCACTGCTGGACACCTTCCACTACCTCCCCTACCTGCTCTCACCACCGATCCGGATTTGCGACGCTCCGGATTTTTGACGTCCGGATTTCCAACGCTCTACTGTACTTTTATAAAAGCATGCACCAGCATGAAAAAAAAGCTATTCTAGTTATAATTAAATCTTAAAAGTAAAAATAAATCTATGTTTGATTTTATTACTAAAGAAATTCCTTTTGAGTTCTCTATGATGAATATAAGCAGTTGTGGCCATAATTTGTTTCATCAAAATAAGGTTCTAGCATTTGAAGGTAAGTAGCTTTATAAATATTGATAATACAATATAAGGACATCTTGTAGTTTAATATCTATTGGGTAATAGCATTTAGAGCACTTCATAATTGGAACTGGTGAGTAGAGGTGTGCAGAGATTTGTAACTTTGACTTGGCTTTGAAAAACATTCCGGCTTCGACAATTATGAAGCTTTGGCAATACAAATATTGACAGTTTAAGTACTCAATTTATGTTAAATTGTCATTCTGAGCTGATATGTACATTAAAAATTAGTATTCACAAGGAAAAAACCTGATGTAATATTTGTAAGTTATTGTATTTACTTGATTTATGAGATTAATAACTTAATGTTTCAAATGATTGTATATTAACCCTTTCCTGGCCCAAGAGCTTGAAAGCGCTCACCGTTAATTTGTTGTTCCAGGCATAAATGATCAAAAGTGCTGGCCGTATTTCAGCACCCTCTAAGCCATCTGCTGGGCTATTTGCTAACTATTTTATATTTTTTTGTTATTTTTGAATATAGAGATCTATCTAATATTAATTTTATTATTTTCTTAGCGTTTTTAGTTTAACGGTTTGTTTTGCTTTAGAATGGCCTCCTTACAAAATATGATTGTTTTGGAGCTCAATATAGACATATCTGGCAGTGAATCTTATAGTTCTGAGGATAACGATATTGATATTGTGTGGTAGTGATTGTTCTGCTGCTGTAAAGCGTTTTCAACCACCTTTTTGACATTTACTGACAGGCTACAATTTGTGTTCCAAATGAATATTTGGCCAATACTGGGCTGGTCCTGTGCACGACTTACCTGTAGGTTCCAATTAACTATGTTATATTAAACTAGTATTAGGTAGAAACATTTGTAAGCACTTTGCCAAAAATACAAATAAATATTCCAAGTTTAGGCAGCAAAAAATTGGTAAAGTGGATCAAGAGTGGTATGAAACTACTGATGTAGCGTTGGAATGCATGAGTAAACATAAAAAATCCTAAGCTTACCCCATTTGTATGACGGCCGGAACCACACGGAACACAAACGTGAGTGAATATCAGACACACCTTCTCTGAACCGCGACGAAAAGAATACTGTTCTTCAATATTGTGATGTGATTGTGCCAAAGACCTTGAGTAGCAAAGAACTTGTGCTATGAAGATAACCTACTCGCCCTATTCTAGGATGATCGAGAAAATGTAAAGAACTTTGTAGAAGATATGTTGTCATGAACATGTTTTGTTCCCGATTCTTCCTGATTGTGACCCCCACCCCGTTTTACCTGTCTCTCCCTTTTTCTGGGTAGTGTGATATATATAGGCGCCTGAGCAATCAGAGGCCACTCTTGGACTAAATCGTATTTGGAGAAGGAGAAGCTCAGGTTTCGATTATATTAATAAACTGTAAGATCTAAATCCTTTTTCGGCTTCTTTAACTTTTCTTTTTATCTAAATTAAATTTCTAAATTCCTTTTTGGCATTTTCTAAATAACTTTAAAATATGAAACATAAATATAATAGTTGTAAATTTCGTTCTTACTTTTTCTATGTTAATTAGTCGCAGGGTCAAGGCGTTTATATTGCTAGTCGATCTGTATTTTGTTTCTGCGTAATGATCGATTATAAACCTTTGGGTGTTATCGATATTTTGTCTTTGAATATATTATCGATCTCAAATGTTGTTACTATTATGATATTTGGTTTATTTATGGTAAAACTTAAAACATGGTCGCGGGAACATTAAACTTATTGAACATAAATAAACGATCTGTTTATCAACAACGTCCCAATATTAACGTATAACTAATTATTTTTATCAAATATTGTGGAATTGTATGAAGTAATGTAAATAAGTGGATAGAATTTAGGGTAAATATTATATGGCTTGTTTAAGCGTTTTATTGGTTTATATTCTGGGTGTTAGTGGGAAATACACTCTTGGTAATTAACTATTTAAGGATAACTTAGTTGATGATAAGTTTTCTCTAGTAACTTAATGAACTTATGACCAATTTTGAGATAACCTTTTAACAAGCTGAAGCCATTTCATGCTATATGGTTTGTCTGTAATAATGACGCTCAAGTTAAATGATTGATGTTTTCTATTATAAAAACGTTGTAATTTTGTTAATAGTACTCAAACATTTTGATAACATCTCAGATATTTTGTGAATATCATTTATATGTTTTTTATATATTTTCTCACAATATTGAATGTTTGTCAAATAAATACCAACTTGACACAAAATCTGCTCTAATTCATAATATTGTTCCACCATACCCTAGGTATATGAGGTTAAGTTATATGTTAGTTCTTTTATGGTAAACTTAAATTCAGCAGTAAATATCCTTTTTACTAACTCTTGAGATAGACCGTTCTTATGTTTAATTCCGCAACTGGTGGGAGTTGCGAGGTCTGGTTTTCGAATATTTGGCCTAAAATATTCAAATCACAGAACTCCAAGCACTTACTCCTATTGTCCCATTTTTTGACCCTATTAGATTTTTTTTTGACCTCCTGCTTTTCCTTAATTTAGTTAAGGATGGTGCACTGAGGATGAAATTATGGCCTGCATAGGGGTATTGGTTTTTATGGGTGTATTTGATTTGCCAGAAACATTTGATTACTGGCACAGCTCAGACATTGAACGCCCTGTAATTTGTAATTGCATGACTTGCCCCTCTATAGAAATGATTTTCTTCTTGAATACCACTAAGAAAGGGGAGTTGGACTTGAAAACTAACTGTAAATATGATTAAATAATTTGTTTGGACTATGATATGTAGTTCATAGTATTGTCAATGTGATCCCTAATATAATAAGTTTCTAAAAATTTCAATGCAATATGATAATGACATCCTGAGTTATTGCTTATAGCTTAGACTAACGTGCAAATTTTCATGGTATTAAAAATAAAGGGTATAGTTGTGGGAAATTGGGTTCTTATAATAGTGCCAGGAAAGAGTTAAAACATTTTCCAATTGATTTTAGTGCATAAAGTTATATAAATAGCCACATTATAAAATTTTGTCAAGCATAAAATTATCAAAAAAAAAATCGGCTTTGAGAATATTTGATNAAAAAAAGCGGACATTGCACACCCCTACAAATGATAATTGTGAAGTGTATTAATTTAACAAAGAGATCAAGTGATGTTGAATGGAATACTAAAGATTAATTATTTTAAGTAAAATCAGTTAATATTAAATTGATAAGGTAGCAAAATAAAAATTAAAAATCGCTCAAACTTATCACTAATTAAAAAATATAAATTGTAAATACATTTTCTACTAATTCATGCACATAACCAGTTTATTAAACAGTGCTATAATTAAAGTAAGTATCTTTTACTTTCCATCCATTACTGTTTCCAGCGTATATGGCCTGGGTCAGTATTTTATTAGTCATATATTTTTCTACTACAGGCTGGGTAGGTCTGTCATAGCAATTAAATTATCTATGAATCATAAAAAAATACTAACTTGCTCAATAAATTTTCTGTCAATTTTAAGTGCAGCAAAAGTGTTTCGCCAAACTTAGTATAGATGAACAATGACTATAGTTTTCATGAGTGTTTTAAATAAATTGTATAAATATGATATTGCTGAATATACATTAATAAATTAATGCTTTGAAAAATAAATGCATAGTAGGTACATTAACAAAATTCAAAACCATAGATCTAGATTTTGAAAACTACATATACTATTATTTTTTTAGGCAATTTTAAATAATGTACTCTCTATTACTCATCAAAATTAATAACTGAAAATGTATTCAAGTTGAATATTGTAAAGAAACCAATATATATTTATAAAAGACTTTAGCCACTATTTTACTATGTTCAGCTTTCTTTGATGTATTAATATTTTTATAAATTTTAGAATAATTCAATCTTATCTATAAACACAAAATTAAATATTTTCACATTCACTTACCTTCCCCATTCCTGTACTCCAAAGTATCACAATCACTTGGCTGTTTCTTGTTGCATTCATCACTGGCACGTCTGAAATCAAAAAACCAAGCAGGATATTTAAAATATCTTAAGTGTACCACTGAAAATAAATTTTGAAATAGATGTTAGTAACCAGTTAATAAAGGGTCACAGGAAGCTTTTTTTGTAGAGCACAGTAAATCATTAACTATTAACATACCATTGCTAAGATTAACTCAACTTAAACTGGTTTGCTGGTGCTAAAAGGTCAATGTTCAAATACCAGAGTTTTTTTAAATGTTTTCTCCCTCCTCTTTGCAAATGGAGTCACAATTCCTCAAACTCATAGTTTCGTCTGTGCCACATTATCATGATTAAAATAAGTTTGGCCATGAGAGAAGTAGATAAATAAATATATGATTTGGAATATTGTGCTTGGTGAGACTGTTATGAGATATTACAGTGACCACCCCGAACTTAGGACCGACCGAGCCGTTAAGGTCGGTTGTTACAGCAAGGGTAGGTAGTATGCGACTGAGGTAGTCTGCAAACCCCTCCATAGAGGGCCACAACCCGTGCAAACGCAAAGAGAATACAAACAGTCAAAAAACTGTTTATGGAAAATGCAACAATGTATATAAAAATGATATTGCAATAAATTAGTTAAATAGGATGTAAGGAAGTAGTGTACATGTATTAGAAATAAGAACAGTAGACTATGAATGACCTAGGTTAGGTAGGCAACAATGATTGGAGACATTTGGGACTCGCAAATGTAGATGAAAAATAAAGTATTCCAACTCCGATCACTTAGATCTGATATTAACTTTATAAACTGCACAGTTGTTGCTTAATTCATATTTAACTCACTCCCTCACTCACTATAAATATCTATATATTTATATCCCTGCCTTTCTTTTCTAGCACCCGAGAAGCTCCAGGCTGCTCTTCCTTATACCTCCTATACCTCCAGTCCCTTTCCAGCGCCCAAGAACCTCCGGACTGGTCTCCCGTTTCCCTCCAGTCCCTCTCCAGCACCCACGAACGCTTGGGCTGCTCTCCCTTCAGATCCTCCCCTTACCCTCAAGTAATATTCCTCCAAAACCCTGAAAATGAATCTTTCTATATGGAAGTCTCACGACAGCAAATAGGGGGTGGAGGTGGGGGGCGGGGGGAAGATGCCAAGCAACTACGCACAGCTAACTATGCAGCCTTCAGAGACCTGTGGAGTCCGCTGAGTCAGGAGACATACAGCTATTCACATCACCCTAGCCACCCCTCTCCGGCCCCTCCTTCCCTTCCATATAAGCCACAACTGTGCCCCTCATCCGCTCCAACCCTACCAGGGAGTAGATTAGACTAAACTCCTCAAAGTAGATCCACACAGAGCATACAGCTGATTTCTCAACAACCTGAAGTTGCAGGAAAAACTACTCTCCCTTGAATTCGACACCTCTCCACCCCCTCCCCCATAGCTTTTTCTATCTAAACCCTTGTGCCCAACTCCTGCAAAGAAAAACAACCCTCGTCCAAGCCAATAGCCTAACTTACACACCCAGCTCCTCTTCTCAGCCTGACAATAACTCAACCCCATCCTCTTCCTTCCCCCTATTCTCCTCCAGTTACGAGAACCCAAACACACTCGTAGCTCAGCCAACCAGTAATCAAGCATCAGAAAATGAATGATAAGTGCTTTATATACACAGAACAAAATTTTGGCATAGTTTGAGTAATATGACACATATCTTTTTTATAACATGCATGTTCTGATCAAACTTGGAACAAACACTCAAAGTATATCAATACTAGATTTGTACTGTTTACCTGCAATTCATATGAACATAAATAGAGAGTTGGTTGGAAAAAATCACTGGTAATAGATTACAAACATTTACAGAGAAATAATTTTATCTGTGTGTGTGTGTTTATATACCAAAAAGAGATGTTAAAACCTTAGAAAATAAATCATTTTATTTGAATTCATTAAACCTTATTAATTGTGTTTAATGAAATTCCCGACTTTTCCCCGATTTCACCTGATTGTTTCCTAAAATTCCTGACTCCTAAGTATGTCACACCCTTCCACCCCCTCCCTCGTCAAGTTTTTTGTTTAGTATTTTTTATTATTAATAATAAGTTTTTTAAATTAATTTAAATAAACATGTTTCTTTTATTTGTATTAACATAGTCTAATAGAAATATATAAATATTATTACACAACTACAAACAAATAAAGTCAGTCTGAATCATATTGTAATTTACTGATTTAATGATTATATTATTTCATATTTTGAGTAAAACAACATTTCCTGGATATATTTTTTTATTTAACAAATTCCCGACTTATTCATGTTTCTCAAACACTTTAAATCTCTGGCTAGTTTCCATTTTCACGGATTTATTTATTTATTCACATCCTTGAAACCAAAATTCAACTTTCATTATAAAGAGTTCAATTCATTTTATTGCCCCATTAATCAAGGTCCCTAACAATAAGATGGAAGAGGAAAGTGAATATCAATTAAATACGCTAGAATTTACCTGGAGATAAAATGGAAACGCTAAAGAGAAATTTAAAATAAATAAAACCAAGCATATTTAACATGGCAAGACAATGGTCACTGAGGACTTAAATTATGTGTGCTACGAGTAATGACACACACACACACGAGTCTGGGCTACATCACTCGTAGCCCAGTTTGTGAGAATCTTAGCTGGTACTTACGTATTGTTGTCCAGGGCACATACGAATGCACTATTCATACATTCTTTACATGGAGATGGTGATGAGGGTGTGGAACCAGTAAAAACATT
The DNA here is from genome assembly GCA_902141385.1 of Timema californicum. Lineage (NCBI taxonomy): Eukaryota > Metazoa > Arthropoda > Insecta > Phasmatodea > Timematidae > Timema > Timema californicum. Next base: position 31,414 of record CABFOW010005194.1, read on the forward strand.
TAAACTAGCTTAAGCTTAACCATACAATGATGAGCGGTTTTCCTTTGTAAAAAAAACTCATAGTACTAGGCTTGGGAATCGAGCTCAGGACCCCTAGGTTTGAAGCCATTGCATTGACCATTATTCCACGGGCCCAGTTAGGACATCAAATGTTAATTCCACTTTAATCAAATCGTTACTTTCCAGCTAAGAATTGGAAAGGTTATTTAGGTGCTTATTTACAATTTACTATGAAATTTCAAAGAATAATAACATTTTAAATGCTTCAACAATAAAAAAATTTTAGCCTTTAAGTTACCTTCTGATAAATAAAGAATTATTATTTCTGTAAGGATTTCAAAATAATTTTAATACACATTAATTTTAACATGATTAATTACTGTTGTAATTAATGGGCACATAAGAAACTCTACTCTCCAGCATTACCATTAAGCATTGTTAAGCATATATTTTTCATAACATTAACTAATAGATATTTCTTTTTTTAATAAAACATATACTTTCTTATTTAACAAATAGCTATGAGCTATAACATACCTCCTGAAATATATAACAAATATAACGATGATGACGACAAGAATCATGACACCCCCAACACTGAACACAGCAATAATGCGCATTTGCATATTGTCATCATCTCCCACATAAGCTGTTGACAAAATGAGAAAATAAATTAAAAAAATACAGCAGTAATGGCTTACGTCTATTCAGATAGTGAAACAAGTGATAGAAATTTATGAGGTGTGGCTACTAAATAACCGGACTCAGTTTTTTGCCACTTACCCAAGGTCTCGGCAACAACCAGCAGGGTCAGATATTGATGTATGTTATTTTCTCCCCCTACCATCCAAATTTCAAGGTCGTGTGACAAAATGTTTGGCCGTAGCCTTTGTTTGAAGTGGACTGTGTACCTTAGCTACGTCGAAAATATGTTGATTGTAAAAGGTAAGCAGCATGTTAACGTGAAGTTTCTTGTAAAACATGGGAAATCTGCTACAGAAACGTACAATTTGTTAAAGGAAGTTTTTATGGTGATCAGTGTTTATCTCACACTCAAGTGTTGTATTGGTTTAAAAAATTTAAGGAGGGAAGGAAACAGATCGAAGATGATCTGCGCCCCGACCCTCCTCACACATCAAAATCTGAAGTTACTATTGAAAAGAAAGAATGAAATTGTTCAAAATAATCGACGCCTGAGCATTTGAACAATTGCTGACTTAGTTAATATCGATAAGGAAGCTGTTCTAAAAATTTTACAAGAAAATTACACATGAAAATAGTTGGCTCTAAAATGGTGCCAAAACTCTCACTCCTGAGCAAAAGGAAACTCGAATGAACATTTGTGCCGCCGACATCCTTCATAACATTGAAAATGATTTAAACTTTTTATAAAATGTGATGACTTGTGACAAATCGTGGTTGGAAGAGTCCAAGTTCACTGAGACAAAAGATTATTATTATTAGCACCGCGTCTTACTACCCGTTCGAGTTATACGCACTAACGCAAATGTGTAATGGTAGGGTGATTGTGAGATGAAATGGAGGACCTACAGTTTAACGTGGAATCCGAACACAAGATGTCTTGTCAGAGGTGAAGGAAGGGTTTGGTAATCAGATAAATCTGTGCCAGGACCGAGGATTGAACCCCGGCCGCTAGGACAGAAGTCTGACACTGAGACAAAAGAAAGCACGAATAAGCAAGTCAAAATTCAAAGCAATGATGATAGTTATTTTTTGTATCCTAGGGATTGTTCACATTGATTGGGTACCTGAAGTTCAGACTGTTAACCATGTTTACTATAAGAAGGTTTTAACAACCCTTCGTGAACACATAAGAAGACCTGAAATGTGGAAGAATGGCTCGTAGATTCATCAGGACAACGCACCAGTACATAAAGCGCCGTCTATTCTGAGGTTTTTGACAAAGTACAAGATTCCGGTGTTGGAACATCCACCTTACCCACCTGATCTAGCCCCGTGTGACATTTCTCTGTTCTCGAAGATCAAGTCTGCACTAAAAGGAACCTGTTTCGAGTCTGTTGATGCTGTGAAGGAAAAAGCGAGGAAGCTCATGAAAAACCTCTCAAAAAAGGACCTGAAACATTACTTCCAGAAGATTATTCGTATGGTGAGATGTAGGGATCAGTGAGGGGACTAAATTGAAGGTGATAACATGTCCATTGAGTAATTTTGTAAATAAAATTCTTATAGCATCAGTCCAGTTAATTAATAGCCAAACCTCGTGTGTGTGTGTGTATATATATAAATTATTGTGTGTACTGCACACGCCATCTAACAAGAATGGTAGAAAACCTACCCAGACAGTTTAAATTAGAGTGCATCTTTGAAGATAGGTCTATACTGTTTTAAGTTAATGTAAGACTGCTACCTACCTCTTGGTGTAAATGGAGTGTGTAACTAGTCCAATGTAAATAAAAGGCGTTGAATATGGAAATAAAATAAGGGGCAATTGTGTTTATTGTCTTTGTATATTAACTTAAGATCTTATGTCTTATATAATATTTACCTCCCTATGAAATGTTGTGTAGGCTGATGAAGCAAGTGAACTGGTAGATCGTTATTTTTTTAAAGTAGCTGTTAATGATTAGTTATTTATACACCTATGTTGTTTCACTAGTAATTTTCTATAGTAGAATAGGATGACACTATAGAGGTTGTCCAGCCAAACTTTATTTTTATATTCCCTGACTTTTCTAGATTTTCTAGAGCCAGTTTCCAACTTTTCCGATCACTATATTACAAAGATAATTTTATAAATACATCAACTTGATGTCATCATATTTTTAGACATATACATTCTTAAATTGTGTCACTCTAATAAGGGTAAAGGGTTTCAGCTTAAAGCAATGAGGTATTGGATATTGTGATAAGTTAGATTTCAGTGAGATCATATTGAGACATCAAACGATCAATTAGCACAAACAGTTTAGAATTGTTGTGAGACCCAATATTCTTTCTTTAATGCATTTGAATTTTCGGATGTGCACATGGTCTTGACTCAACTTTGCCTAACAATATGTAGTAGAGGGGTGGAAAGAAACCATGAAAATAACATGTTGACTTTGAGAATAAAGATTAGTATGCTTAACTGTGTTAAAAGAGATTTATGGTGTAAATTAACTGGAAGAAAAAAATGTTATATTGACTATTATAAATCTAATGTGTTTTTTTTTAGTGAATAAGTCAAAATTCCAGAAATTTGATTAAATTCCCTGACAGGCTAATTCCCTGATTTTCAGGTTGCTTAATAAACTGTTATAACGGGTGGAATTTGACAGGACAATGAACTAAATGAAACTATAAAAAAAATCTGGGCATTATTTTAAAAATAAATTGAAAGTGGGTGTTTTCTGTTGACATTGTCATGCCATCATGAGCTCACACCTTACAACAACCAAAAGTATTAATATGGGAAAATGCTTAGTTATATGTGTGTATGCATGGTTTAAATGTGTGTTAACTTCGTTATGAAATTAAAAGTATAAATATGTAGCTTTATGCTACTTTAAATCAAATACTTCAAAAAATTATCAATGAAGACTTTGCATTAAGATAAATCTTAGTGTAATTTCAAAATATCAATAATATTGTATTTGCTCCCATATAAGAGCACTCACCCTTTTTTTCCTGCTAATTTTTATTGCTGAAAAATTGAGTAAGCACTTACATGCTCATATTTCATTAATAATTAAGAAAGAAAGTATCAAGTAGATGATAAACCTACAAATTTCTAGACACTAATTTTATTATTGTAGCTAAAAAAAATATTATTAACTATTTATAGCTATACCCAGTTTTTATAGAAAACACCCATTTGAACACCAACATTGATTGAAAGTTGATAAAATTTTGCATTCTGGAAATAAGTCTTATGAATTATAAAGTTAATCTTAAAGTTATTTAAAGCTTTTAATAATACTTCATAGGCAATACTGTATAATTTGTCTTTAAAATATTGATTAACAAACTCGAGACGATTTTCAATACACCAGAGAGATTTTGTTCTCTGAACAACTAAGATGGCATCAATGAAGCCAACTAACTGTTCAGTCTACACCCTCATAAGAAAAATGCTATGTGGAATTGAAATAATTAAGTTTGTGTAATTATATGTTGGTATTTTTAACTTTAATTTATGACATATTTCTACAATTCTACAATGATTATTTAAGGAAATACCATAACATTTGAGGGGCACTTTAACTAAGGGGGAGTTCAAGTAATATGTAAGCACCTTTTTGGCCACGTTGGACCCCCTCCACCAAAAATGAGTGAACCAAACCCAACTTTCATCCAGCCTTGCTTACATTATTTATGTTGAATTTTTTACATGGGAATAACTATTTTTAATGCAATTAATACATTTTGGGAAACTATTAATGTAAAGGTGTAAATAAATGGTGTGAAATATTCACATTAAACAGTTGTAAAATGAATTTAAATTTATTGTATAAACAGGTAAAATTTAAAAAAATTAATAATTATATAAATAAGATATTTTAATTTACATTTATTTTAAATAATAAAAATAGTTTTATTAGTGAATACATGAAATATATTTATAAAAACTACTTTTGATATGCTAACCAAAGAACTTAAATTCCCATTTCCCAACCCCTTCAATTGTTAACTGTTCATTAGGGGGGGCTGTGTCACTGCACCATTCTTGCCCATTTCTTTGTCTTACATAAGCATTGTTCTGACTTTCCATCCTCTTGTCACCAAAAATAAGCAAACTTAGAATGCTCCCCACTCCCCCAAGTGCTTATGTAATACTTGAATCCCTAGCATAATTCTCTTTCATCATTTTTTTTATGAGATTGTGACTATCGGGTTGTAAAACATCAAATATAAATAAATGCTTTCTTAAATACAATTTAGTTATCAAACAGTTTGAACCCCTAACTAGTAGTACAACAAGATGTATGATACTAAAGAAAACATCTTCTGCATTTCCTTATTATTTCATTTACCTGTTCCTAAAACTTGACCTGTAGTTTTAAAAATTGGAGAGCTGAATTCCCCCCAACCATGAGTTGTCTTAGCTCGAACTTGAAATCCATATTCTGTACGTTGGCGTAGTCCAGTAAAAGTTGTTTGTTGTTCTTTAGTTAATGTGTTTGTTGCATTGCTATCATCATGTCGAGCAAAGCAGCGGGCCTGGAACAAAGTGAAAATAAATATAATAAAATATTTGGATACATTAATTTGTTAAATACATACTTTAATCTTGGCAAATAACCAATGAAGGGCCAAGGGTACACCACTATTGGCATGCGTTTAGGGCATTAGATGGCCTTAATTCGGCCCAGGCCTTGGACAGGATAATTTAGGTGAGTTTGCATATATTCCTGGATGTTGTATGGCCAAAAAATAAGTTAAAATATATTAATATAGATTTAAAATGATTATTTAGTTTAAATGGCATTTTATCTCCTGAACTTGAAAGAAAGATTATATCCTCCTTGGTAGAAGAACTACTATGCTAAGAGAAAATATAGTTTATCAGAATGTGGAGAAAGTTATTGCTAGTAAAAATAATTGTATATAACCAATGAAGGCTGGGAGATCTAAATTATCTATGGATTACAATTATACAATATAAATTATTGTATATTTAGATTTAAAAAAACGCACAAAAGGAATCAAACCTAAATTAGCTAAGGGTCTCAGGTCCTAACACTGTGATCGTGTACATGTTTCAGTTTTCAAATTTACAAATAAATTTTATTTTTTATTTTTAAGCATTTTAATTTTATTTTAACTTTTAAGGGATTTATTTAAAAAATGGCAATGATGCAACTAATCTTGAAAATAAAATCTTGACATTTTCCTGTTGATTATTTGTATCACATAATATATGATCACCGAGAAACCAAAGATTTAGGACAGTAATTGATAGATTACTTCAAACAACATATCACTTGACATAGTCAATGAGTTTAAATTAGGAAAAGTATAGTCAAGAAATACATGCTATAACTCAGTCAAAAAGTTGTTGACAGCACACCTGGTTTCAAGGAATATAAACGTCAGAATATGCAAAATAATAATTTCACCGGATGTTCTCTATGGGTATGAAACGTGGTCTCTTACCTTACATGATGAAATAAACTGTAGGGTGTTCAAAAACAAGGTGCTTAGGAAGATATTTGGTTCAAAAAGGGATGCGTACACTGGGGAGTGAAGGAGTTTACATAATAATGAGTTAGATACATTGTACTCATCACTAGACATTGTTGGGAAAATCAAGTCTCATAGATTATGGTGTGCAGGACATGAAGTGTGAATGGGAGAATCTAGAAGTGTGTTCATGGTATTGACTGGCAAACTCAATTGGAAGAGCTTGACGCAGAAGGGATATTAATATTAGAATGAAGGTGACCTGGCGGTCTAGGGGTAAGGTGTCAGACTTCTATGCTAGCGGCCGGGGTTCAATCCTCGATCCCAGCATAGATTTATCTGATTACCAAACCCTTCCTTCACCTCTGACAAGACATCTTGTAGAATCTGGGAAATGCCAGGCCTCCACCGTGGTTCATATATATCTTGCCATACCGATATACTTCTACCTTTTATAACCAATTATAACATAAATAACAGTTCTCTTTAATGAGAAGTTAATTTTTATTATGATAAATGATAACCGTTAGTGAAAATCTGGCTCTCATACATACCCTATTCCCCTTAAATACTAACAATGGAATCGACTATTTACACGCTTGCTTCTAAAACATGACACCTTCAATTTCACAATGATATAAAGAAAATGAAATAATATAAAGTAAAAAGATATAGGGAGAAATCAAAGGACAAAGATACAACACATTGTTGCTTTTATAAAGAGAAGTGAAACACATGTTACAAAAAATCTAACAGATCAACATGTCTGCTATGAATTACCGTAAAAGTCAGCCACCATGACAGCCAAGCGTAAAAAAATTGTGATAATAACTTTATTAACTATAGTAATAATTAGAGATAGGTCGAATCCACTATTTCTCGAATCCGAATATCGAATCCGTATCTACATTTTATTTTCGAATCTCGAATCCGAATCCGAATCCGAATCCTAGCAAATCGTTATAAATTTTAATGATTTACAAATAGACCCACATTACACAATATAGGCCTAAGCTGTGAATTAAGGTTTATTTCAATCATGTTTCAATTTTGATCAACCCTAACACCCCCTCGCAAAATACAGGTTAAAATCCAGCCAAATTAAACAATCTAGAATCATATTATTGTTTAAAAATCAAATCAATCAAAATTTGAGTGTCTTTTAGTTATTTTTAAAAGTGTTGTTAGAATGGGTTAAGTTTCTAAAAAACATGTGAAATAAACAGATTAGGCCTAGTTATCCTTTGATCAACTTTAATCATCATTAAAAGAGATTTTATTGTATTAAGATAGCAAAAATAAAAATACAAACGGATATTTTTAATAAAGACTAAAATAACATGCTTAACAATTAAACATACATTGGAAATAGTGAACTCAATAATTCTTAAGTATGTTTTATTATTATTTTATTTTATATCCATTATCAATTTTTGCGTAGAAAACAAATATATTCGATTCTTGCGATATATCGATTTCTGAGAATACATTCTATTNTAAAAAACATGTGAAATAAACAGATTAGGCCTAGTTATCCTTTGATCAACTTTAATCATCATTAAAAGAGATTTTATTGTATTAAGATAGCAAAAATAAAAATACAAACGGATATTTTTAATAAAGACTAAAATAACATGCTTAACAATTAAACATACATTGGAAATAGTGAACTCAATAATTCTTAAGTATGTTTTATTATTATTTTATTTTATATCCATTATCAATTTTTGCGTAGAAAACAAATATATTCGATTCTTGCGATATATCGATTTCTGAGAATACATTCTATTAAAAACACGGACATATTTTCAACTACAATATGTTCATTCCCATTTTATAAGGCAGGACTAAGTTTGAATATTTTCTACAATTACTTCAATAACGTATTTTTTTAAATAATATAAACTAAGTTAAAATCAATTAAAAAATAAATAATGGATTAGCAAGTTGTTATTTGATTCTTAAAACTCGAGAGCGCTTACTAAGTGATCGTATTACCTGAATCGATTTTAAACAAACAATCGATATACAATACATAGGTCGATATGAATAAATAAAGTTTTATTGCTGTATGACTGTTGAAAGTATTTATTTTTCATGAAACCCAACAAAATATCTAACTTAAGGATCGTATGCAATAAATTGGGGCTCTTTATCTTTACATAGTTGTAGATAATTAAAACCAGTTGGGTGGTAAGAATTAACAGTATCTTTATTTTAATCATCACTCGGGCGAGAAAACATATACATCATGGCAGCCGACTTTGTATGTGTGTAATGGCGGCTGACTTTGTATCGTGTGTAATGTGTTCTTATTTCTTTTAAAAAAACCATAATTTGTTTTATTTATTTCGAGTTTATTTGTAATTATAGTTTTGATTTTCAGTTTTTGAAGAGTTTTAATGTGTTCTTTAAAATAATTACAAGATTGTTTGTGAGGTGAAAGTTTATAATTGAGCATGTGCCAAAACGGTCGAGTCCAAGTTTCCCATAGAGGGGGAGGGTAGGGTACAAGGTACGTAAGATTTTCCACACCTAATAATTTTTTATTTTTTTAAAGAAGATTTTATTAATGTTTATCTCTTTTGTCCGACAAAATAAATATTACGGATTAAGTTGTGCTTTTAAAGTAGGCCTAACTAAGTAATTTTTGAATTCAATATATTATGCATTGATTATGAGGTGAAAGATTTGATCATCGAATCCAGTAAAACACCGAATCCTCGAATCTCGAATACTTGCCAGGATTCGGTGGATTCGAAGATTCGAGTGGCCCATCTCTAGTAATAATTAAAAAAGATCTTTATTCTTATTTCAAAACCAATGATATGAGAACATATAATCAAAGATAATAATTTAGTTGATATTATTAAAAAGTTAGATATTTTGTGGAGTTTCACAAATTAAAACACGAGTTCGGCATCGCTAAAGTTGTCTAGTAAACTCTTATGTATTATGGATTGTTTGTTTAAAATCGATTCGAGTTTTCTCATCTCATCTTACTTGATAAGCACTCTAGCTATGTAGGCAAAGTTTCAAGAATTAAATACATAACAATTTGATAATGTATTATTTGTTTTTAAATCTATTTTAATTATTGTGAATGGCTGAATTTTTAATATCGTAGTGAAGTAATTGGAAAAGTAATAAAAAAAACAGCACAACATTATAAAATTCAATTCGATTATGCCCATCACTAGCCCAAACCAATTTGAAAAGTTAACAGTGTTGAATACTAAAGAGTGGTGTCGAGATTTTTAGCGTATAGTATCAATTTTTGCGATATCAGTCGATACTATGGTTATCGAGCATCGTATCGGGACACAACTAGGTAGTTATTATTAACGATAACCTGAAAACTAGCTTAAAATACACGAAAATAACCAAATATCCTGTGATCTGTCTTATACCTTTAAAATCCATGAAAATAGATAAAATCTTTAAAAAAGTTAGCCCAGCACTTTTGTATTAGTATTAAATAAAGATTTAAAATGTTACCTTTTAATGTAGACCTAACCCATTCCTTAGTCTGCGATTTTAAGACGACCACTAGATTTTGAAGCTAAAAATTTGGGGAGAAAACTTGTCTTAGATTCAGATAAATACAGTAATTAAATACTACTTTTCAGTATAATTGGTTGATATATTATCATATGTTTGTTTGTAGAGGGGTGTGAAACTCTTTAAAATCTTTGATTTGGCTATATCGCACCGAAAAAAAAATTCTGGCTCAGGCAACTGCAAAGATTTACCAATAAAAATATTGAGAGCCAAAATAAACACACATTTTCAACTATTGACATTTGGGGCTGTTAAGTACTTAACCAATTAATATCCTTATGAACCATTGTGACTTAAATGTTATGATTTTAACTGAATGCTTAGAATGAAGCTTAGAATGAAGTTTTGTAAATAATAGTGCAATAAAAAAGCTTCTAAATTTTTCTAGTGTATAAAGTTATATAACTAGGCACGATAAAATATTTCTTTCAGCATACAAGAATTAACAAAATAAATTAAAACTTTAATCAAATTTGCTACAAATTGAATAGGTGAACAAACTTCCCACATACCTAATATTTAGTATTCAAATATATTACAATAATTTATCTATAGTCTTTTATGTGTAATAATTTATGAAACAAGAGTGGACATACTTCATAAATTTCCACCATGTCACTTTCTGTGTCTGTTGCTTCATTTATTAATGGAGAGTCCCAAGCTAATGACACCTCTGTTGACTTAATATCAGTGACTCGAACATTAGTGACAGAAGATGGTACAGATGCCTCTGTAGTCACAGTAATATCAACATATTCACTTTCGCCAGCACGCTCTGTTATTCCGTTTTCAGCAAAAACTTTGAATCTATATGTTGTCACTGGATTTAATCCAGTTATAGTTACTTTGGTGTCATTGAAGAGATCCTGTAAAAATAAATAATTCATTATAATCAAATAATATAAACTTACTAGATTAACATAGAATATATTTGATAAAAGTTTTTTGGAGTGTGCATATTAGGTGGATTTTCCATATGGGATACAGTGAGAGTTTACTGTCAATTCTAATAACAATAGGTGACCGATTCCAATGCGGGCATGAATACTGGGTTAACCACAAAAGAATATGTATATCCTGATTTGGTTGAAAGAACAGTTTAAAAACTTCAAACATAATTATTTGTGACCAACAATGATACACTGTTAGTATATTGTTTATGTTATTTTATAATTATTGATAATGTCTATCAAAAGTGACAGTTGGAAGATTACATGACTTGATGTTTGAATTTATTAAAATTGTTTTAGTAACTAACTTCCTACAAAAATCGGGGTAAGCATGTATCAAGTGGAAAGGTAGGCTAGTATATGTATAGTAGGGGTCTATGAGCTTGGGGTTTTTCATTCAAGTCAAACTAAAGTTGGGTATTTCAAAAAGTTCCAGAGTTTGAGTCGAGTTTGAATATGTTCATAATTTTAAAATGTTAGGAATATATATTTGTTTAATTCACAAGTAGAATAGTATATTTAAAAAGTCACCAGTCAAAACAAACATAAAAAGAAAATTTATTTGTTAGTGCATCAAAAGGAAGATCGAAAATGAAATGCATACAAAGCTTTCACTCACGAGCTTGGCTAGAAGATCTAAATCAGAGTACTCACAGAGCCCAAATTTATAGTATTTATTCTTATCAGACATTGAACTCATCAAAATAAAATAAATATAATGGTAGATGTAGAGAGAAGGCCTGAAAAATGGATGCATGCTTCAATAAAGGTTATATAAGGACTTTATCAAAGTTAAACCAGTAGTGTGATATTCTCTCAAAAAAGTGTGCCAGTCCACAGACAAGAATATACTAGAACCTCAATCTTACGGAAGTTTCACTGCGCAGGTTGGGTCCATATATATTGGGGTTCACTCAGTCATAAAAATGCACTTCTTAATGTGCAGTTGATAAATGATTCACTCTAAACATGTTTCTCATGAAGGGACCATTGTAATCATAGTGGACAGCCTGTGTAACCTCTTGAGGTAGAATTTGTGAAAAGGAGGGTTGGATCACTACTTAAACCTAACCTTGCGGAAGCAGGTTGATTGACTCGATATTAATATGTGTGTCCTCTATCTTAAGAAATCATGTTTAAAATGAGTTTTTTTATTTAAATGCCCCTTGATGGCACCTAGCAATAACCGTGTTTAAGAACTCAAGCTCTCCCAAGGAGAGCAGCCATTTTAACCTGGAGGCTATGGGTCTGGTGTATACCTTGTCTGTGTGCTAGTCATATTAATGTCAGAGCCACCATGCGACTGGCAGGACAGTCAAACAAAATGGGGGTGGCATTGTTATTGTTTGAGTACTACAAAATCATTTTGAAGTGGTATTTTAAATTTTAAAATGTGCAAGTCCACAAAACAGTGCATGTGGGAGAGGAGTAAGTAGATTAAAAGTATGACACATTCTTAAGAGTACAAAATGAAAAGTACACATCCCAAGATAGTTACATGCAATGAATGAAGACGACCTCAGTCAAATTATGCAGAGCTGTGAGTGGTTTCAACACAAAGTACAGGAGGATGAGCAGGTTATGAAAAAAAAGGTTTGGTCTGAGGAAGCATAATTTAAGCTGAATGGTACTGTGAATCGCCATAGTTTTTTTTTGTATTGGGTTCCAGGTAATCAACACATTAATGTGGACAAGGCAGTCAATTTACCAGGACTAAATGTGCGACTGTCACACAGGGGTTTTACTGGACTCTTCTTTATTGAAGGAACAGTTATTGGCCTTTTGTACCTCAAATTTCTTTGCACATCCCTTTATCTGACATTTGTGGGATCTATGGGGATGAGTGATTTTACTTTAAACAAGATGGCGCACCACTACACTATCACCTAGACATGAGATCCTGTTGAGTATCCCACACACTCACCTGAATTAACACATCTCAATTTTTACTTATGGGGGACCCTTAAGGTTGTGGTCTTTCATATAAAGCCCGTTAAACTTGATGTGCTATAGGAAGAAATTGAAATGGTGTATGCATCCATCACAGTGGACACCTTGTTCAACATTGTTTGTGCAGTAGTTTGCTGAAGTCAGACGTGTGGATGTTAATGGTGAGCACTTAACAATTAGTGATAATACTAGTTAAAAATGTTAAAATTGATGTATGTATCGATTTAACAACAAAGTTTTTAAACAGCTTTTTTGTACGTAAAAGTGTGTGTACATTTTTCTGGCCCCCTCTGTATATATCTGTATCAAAAATGACATGCTGTTCTAGAATGAAAACCATAAATATAGGCTCATAGACAATTTTGATACACTGAATATTTCATATGCCTGTAAAAGAGAGAGAGAGAGAGAGAGAGAGAGAGAGAGAAGTGGTGGCATCACGTTTTGTAGAAACTTTAGAGATGTTGCAACAGTTAATAGTAATTTTCTATACTAACTATTTGATAAGCAGCATAAATATTCATCACTGATTTTCTGGTGGGATATAGTGGAATTAAAACACAAATTCATCACAGAAAAGTCATACAAAGCAATAGAGCAAAACCAATCTAAATAATTCCGAAGTTAATGAGGTCTTAGAGCAGAACAAATTTCATTCAATTTTTTTTTTTAATATTGCGTCCTTCAAAGCTCAAAGAATTCATGCAGCAGTAGGTGGATGTACACAATATGGAATGTATATCTACTAAGTCTATTTGTTATCTAATATCTTATTATTCTAAATAAAAGAAAAATGTTTCTAAAAATATTTTATAATAATAAGTCAAAACTAAGTTACATCATAAATATCAAACATTAAAAGCTGACATATTGGTCCACATGATTAACTTGGTTGATATAAATAACAAGTAAAAATATGCTATAAAATAATTTATACCCTAGATCAGCGGTTCCCAAATTATAATATATACAATTATTCCTGATGGTACGCTGTGAGAAGCCAAACAAAACTAGCAAAATAAAATCTTATAAATATAGGGTCTCATCAAATCTCATAAATATATTACAACAGTGGTTGGAGATGTGCCAACATTGAATAAAGTTCAGAAAGCCGATGAAGCCCAGCAGTATGTGTTATTATATTCCTGAGCGCCATTAAAGATATAACGAAATAGTAAATATGCAGCATTAGCTTGGATGGTACTCTAAATTACAGAAATAATATGAGTGGTACACAGTCAAAAAAGTTTGGTAACCGCTACTTTAGATCAGGACTGAAATACTGTAGATAATCTGAGGACAATATTAAAAAACAAAGATCAATCCAAGGGCTGCATCCAGAATTATAAATACAGTGAAGATATATGAAGAATCTGACCGTTGTGTTTAGCAAGTATTTCAAACATTGCATATTAAATACATGTAATGTTGCTAATAAAAGTTCTTATTGAAACTTTTAACAAGATACAATTATTTATAAATTTAAAATTACTTCATTTTAATGTGAGATCTGCAAATGTTAATTTTCATTTACTAAAAAGTAGCTATTGTAAAGTGGTCAGGGTTTTAGGCCCTTGGTTTTCAACTTTCATTTATAAAATTATATTAGTTTTTCCTTTAGTTTATA